>CAJQZM010036771.1:0-21659 GCA_907164665.1 Colias nastes
CAGAATTGGCGCAGAATAGAATAGTTAAGTTAGGTAAGGTTGGGGTGACTCAATTTAAATATTCAATAACAAAAACTAGGTCGATGACGATTTTCGCCGAATACAACGTGGACGTTGACCTGCGGATGCTGCGCTCGTTCAGAGTGCTTCGACCGCTCAAGCTCGTCTCGCGGATACCAAGTAATTCACAGTAATTGGCGAAAAGTTCACATATAACCTTATTATTGTTACTATATTGTTCTAGAATTTTCGCTAGTTTTTCGATTCCGAACTCTTTGACGTAGAATTAAGCGCTAGTTTTAAAAATAGAACTTTTGACTTTTTTAGTGACGAATGTAGCGTCGAGTTCCTGCCATTTGCAAGATTTAAAAAAATGTCATAAAATAGATGCGTGGTTTTAAATTTTTGTGGATTTTGGACGATGCTAAATGTACTTCAAATTATGTCTAATAAATGTTGCATAATAGAGAAATATTTGTTACGTTTATTGTGTTTGTAGGTGTTTACAGATTAAAAGCTAATATTATGTAAGAATTTAGTTAAAACACGATTTACATAGGTGTGATTAAATGTAACGCATTTAGATTAAAAGTTTGTACCGAATAAAGTGTGTTTAGCTAAACGATAATGATGTAACTAGCTATACGACCATAGATCGTAGATTTGTTTTACATAGAGGAATGTGCTTGTTTTTTATTTTCTGAATACACTGAATGTTCCAGTTCGTTTTTATTTACGCACTTGCGAGACGAAGACATATAAAAAGTTCTTTACGATGCGTAAGTAGTTTGTTTTTAGTTTGTCTAAACAAGCATATTCTTTTGTAGTAATTTTATCGTTAAGTTAGATGCTAGTACAAGCTATAGTATCGAGTGATATGTGTTTGGCAGTATCATCACGCAGATGCCGGTGGTCGCGCCCGACGTCGACTTCAGGACCTTGCGTGCCATTAGGGTGCTGAGGCCCCTTAAATTAGTATCGGGCGTTCCTAGTGAGTTTATAGTTCATTTTTAGTTTAGCACCTTTAGCATCACTGGCACTAGTTGTTTGTCTATAGTCCTACGTTCTGCAAAATATGCCATTCCCCCTCTTGCCATTCTAGCTTTGAAACTAATGTCTGACCACGTATTCTTCACTTTTGATATTTTGCAAAACTAGCGACGTTTCATCACGATTAGTGATTATTTACCTGTAATGCTTTTATTATTATTGTATCTCGTCTTCGATTTATATTAAATAGAAAAATTAAGAGAAATTATCTGTCCTCGATTGGCTTAATTTATTTGATTTGATCATCAAAATTACTTATAGTATCATTTAGACATGCGATATTTCAAAAGTTTATCAACTTCTCCACATTCATATAAATTTTTCCTTGAATCGGTCATCAAAATATATTTTGAAAGATCTTCTTGATGCATATTATTAATGTTTTTCTACGCAGGTCTGCAAGTTGTGTTGAAGTCCATCATCAAGGCGATGGCCCCGTTGCTACAGATAGGCCTCTTGGTGCTTTTCGCAATTGTCATATTCGCCATTATTGGCCTCGAGTTTTATTCTGGGGCTCTCCATAAGACTTGCTATAGTTTAGAAGATATTAGTGAGTATTCATAAATTGTTACATAAAATAAGCTCTGTTAAGTGTAAAGACTGTTATTTATTGTATCTAAATATTCCATTTAACATCATAAACATAATAATTACCACCAAATGTAATAATTATTTGAATAAAGACGACAGCTCAAGTTTATTACAAAACAAGTTATTACATTTGTCGCGTTGTGTGCACTCGACGTAAACATTAGGTATTGACCTACTTTGCTTAGTTGCTTAATGAAGTCAGTATTACTTCGATCCAAGCACCAACTTACTTATCGTTAATTGTAAATATTAAAAAGTTTTCTTTGTCCTATATTTATCTGTTTATAATTTCATGGCACACATTTCCAAATTAAGAATTCAAAGCTCGTTTCCTTTTTAATGAACGAAATGTTTCAATTAAAATAGAGTTTTTTTTTTTTAATATTTGCAACGATTTAAGTGATTATCTATTTAATTATGAACAATTAGCACCTAATTAGTGTCGTAGTAGTCTAAACAGAAAATTGTTATTAACCATAATGAAAAAACTATGTATGTAGCTGAAAAGATACTCATTATCTACTCGTTAGACTACTCATTTATTTATAATATTTATCTTCGTCTGTGAGATCATAAAAATCACCATGACTTTCAATCCTAAACCTACTTCAATACACATATTATCTAAAGAACAACACCTACCATGTCTATAGCTACTAAACAACACAATACACAGATCACTATACCTGAAACACAACTTCCAGATGAAATAGTGAACGACGGCGACAACCCAACGCCGTGCAACGCGGACAACGAGACGCTGGCCCCGTACGGCGCGCACGTGTGCACGTACGACAAGAGCACGTGCCTCGAGAAGTGGGAGGGGCCCAACCGCGGCATCACGTCCTTCGACAACATCGGCTTCGCTATGCTCACCGTCTTCCAGTGCATCACTATGGAGGGCTGGACTGCTATACTTTATTGGGTAACTAGCAACATTAAGATCGGTGACAATTCTAACATCATCCATATGTTTTTCTACAGCATTAGGATTACTTTCAACTTTGCTGTTATCTGTTTCTACTGTTGCATAAGTAACTGTAAGACATAAATCACTTATTGTATTATCCTTTATTGACTTTACTGTAATATGTGTCAGTGTTCTAGCTGTAAGGAAATTGAATATTAATTGCTTAATTGTTACTTGAGGTGATTTTCTTTCAATAACCTGATTGTGATACTACAAGTTAATGCTTTGTTTCAGACGAATGACGCATTAGGTAGTACGTTCAACTGGATTTACTTTGTGCCTCTCATAGTATTGGGTTCATTCTTTATGCTCAACTTAGTTCTCGGTGTTCTTAGCGGGTATGTATACAGCATCGTCAGTAGAATCATCAGGTTAACGCCTTCATGCTTTATTTTTATTGTTTTTGTTATCTTTCTGTTCGATTTATTGAGTTTTATGATGTTTAGAGAGTTCTCTAATGAAAGAACTCGAGTCGAACGTCGAGCTCAGTTTCAAAAGGAAAGAGCGAGGCAAATGTTCAATCAAGACTTCACCGGGTACATTAACTGGATAACAGAAGCAGGTGTGAAGTGTGATTTGTATGACGCTCGGTGATTTTGTTTTGCTACGTGCTAATATTGTGCTCTATGACATTCAATACTAATTGTCTAATCATAACGCCATTTAAAACTAAGTTTTTAATCTATTTTCAGTTTTGTTTGTTTCCGTTTTATTATCATTAACATTCGTTCATTAATATTAGATTTTTAAGACTTCACTTGTTCTAATGAAATATTTAATGAAACATCGTTTTTGAACATTATTTATGCTAAAATCATTCTAGTTAGACCCGTAGCATGTGTATCATGTCGCTATTTTTCCAGTGAGTTTGCTAAAGAAAGAGAGAAAGTAGAAAATAGACAAGAATTTCTTAAAATAAGAAGACAGCAAATGCTAGAGAGAGAACTCAACGGTTATGTTGAGTGGATTTGTAAAGCAGGTAAGATATTTTTAATGTTATAGAATTTGACACAGCGCATGCTGTTGTTAACATTTTAACAAGAAATTATATCTTACAGAGGAAGTAATATTAGCAGAAGAAAGAACAACAGAAGAAGAAAGGATGCATATTATTGAAGGTAAAGGTTTTATTATTAACTCAATGTTATTTTACAAAAAGAAATCATCACATCAGACTTCACAAGTAGGCTTAAGAAACGTTAATGATTCTTCATAATATGCACATTACTGATTTCCAGCTCGAAGAAGAGCAGCAGCAAAGAAAAAGTTAAAAAATCTAGGAAAAAGTAAAAGTACAGATACAGAAGAGGAGGAACAGGATGAAGATTGTGGAGATGACGGTCAGTTGACAACTTTCCCGATCACTCGTTATTGTTGTGTTGTGGTAGACCATCGACGACATTTTAGTTTGTTTTATTTCACCTTGTTGAACTAAATTCATTTCAGTAGTGACGATTTGAAAGGTTTTTATTTAATGGCTCTTCTATTGTCGAGTAAATTTTAATTCCAATTAAGGAAAAGTAAACTAACTTCTGATCTATTACTATTAGGTATTGTAAATACGAATTCTAATTTAGTTTGTCATTTTCAAACATCGTAAAAATGAATGTTGCATGCCTTATCTATTGCCAATATCTAAAAATCTTTAACTCATCCGTCATTACGTACTCGTACTGTATTTTGTGTGTTGGTTGTTTACAGTTCCAAAGAAAAAGCAAGGTATGGGATCAAGCGTGGCGCTGGTAGAATATTCCTTTTCATCTTCTATGTAGTTTAACTAGATTAGAAATAGTTGTAGGATATTAGTGATCCCTATTCAATAATCATAAAGTCCAACAGTTCTACCCTTTTTTATTTAATTAAAATAGATACATTTTATTTTACCAAAGTTTATCCAATTTCTATAGCCACCAAAGATCACCTTACCCTTAGTCTAAAGCTTTACTACCATAAGCTTTATAAAAAAGAAAGTTACCTTAAAACGTAACATATAAAGTAATTTTCTGAATGTTAAATATATATTAGACGTCCCACGGGGGTAGTTGAACGAGATTTATACGTGACACAAGGTTCATGTTGCAACCGAGATTGAATTTCGATATCCAGTGCGATAAGTCCAATTACTCGCACGGATCTAAATTTGGCTTCGATTAAAATAAATAACCTTACCAACTAAAACTATAATGGACTAGACTTGACATGCTTATTTAAATGAAAAATATTTTTACAGTAGAATATAGATTTTAGCTTAGTGACCAACCATTATAATACATGTGCGATTATTACTGCAGGGTTTTTGAAAAGCAAAACGCGATCAGCCGGCAAGTGTGCGGACTTCTGGAGAGCGGAAAAAAGGTTTCGCTTCTGGATCCGGCACACTGTTAAGACGCAGTGGTTCTATTGGTTCGTCATCGTGTTGGTGCTCTTCAATACAATATGCGTAGCTGTCGAACACTATAGGCAACCTAAGTGGCTTACTTCGTTTTTATGTCAGTATTCATCATGATTATTTTACTGTGATGTATCCTCATTGTTCTGTTTATTTAACTTTGTTTTTGTTTCAGACTATGCCGAATTTGTGTTCTTGGGGTTATTTATGATGGAGATGTGGGTAAAAATGTATGCTTTAGGTCCTCGTATTTACTTCGAATCATCGTTTAACCGCTTCGATTGCGTTGTCATTTCGGGCTCCATTTTCGAAGTGGTCTGGTCCGAAGTAAAAGGAGGATCATTTGGTCTGTCAGTCCTTAGGGCTTTAAGGTTGTTAAGGATATTTAAGGTAAGATTAAATTCTACTACTTACATATGATTTGGTTTTTAATCAATATTATAATTAACTATTTATTTTACAGGTCACAAAATATTGGTCGTCTCTTCGTAACCTTGTGATATCTCTTCTGAACTCAATGAGATCAATCATCTCTCTATTGTTTCTCCTATTCTTGTTCATTCTTATATTTGCACTTCTCGGAATGCAGTTATTTGGTGGACAATTTAATTTCGAAGAAGGTACACCACCAACCAACTTCAACACGTTCCCAATTGCTTTACTCACTGTCTTCCAGGTAACTTTGGGTGATACAAATGTAAATGAATTTTTATATGGAAATATTACTTTACTATAACCATTTTTATATTTCCAGATCTTAACAGGGGAGGATTGGAATGAAGTAATGTATTATGGTATCCAATCTCAAGGAGGTATTCAAAAGGGGATGTTGTATTCGTTATATTTTGTCATCCTTGTACTGTTCGGGAACTATACGCTGCTAAACGTGTTCCTTGCTATCGCTGTTGATAACTTGGCCAATGCTCAGGTACAGTATTTACAATTATATTTTCAAATACATGAAATAGATGATACTTCAGTCGAGTTAACGTTACATGTTATATTTAATGTGGTATCGACTAAAGTAGAATCTACGATAAAATACAGCACTATAATGTTGTGTGTTGACTGTTTCCGCCCTCCTGTATATTTGACGCTGCTTGCGTGTAAATGTCGCGTTCTGTATTTACAGGAATTGACCGCAGCTGAGGAGGAACAGGGCGAGGAGGACAAGGAGAAACAATCTCAGGTAATTGGTTTCTGAATCACAGCACTTTACGTTAGGAATATGCTTTGTGCCACAGTCGAGACTCGTAGCCTAAGTGTAGTAGTTGTTGTATGGACGCGATTGGTTTGCAAAATTTAAAATTTACATACAACAACAAATTTTTCGGCTAATTAGGAATTGCAGAAAGAAATGGATGCGTTACACGCGGTTGATGGAGCTCCAAGTGAAAAAAGTCCAGCATCGGCTAGGAAGGTAAAGAAGATCAGTGGTGGTGCTAAGCTGTGCTTACCGTGCTCATTGGTTTTGGCGACTTAAAATATTGTTGACTTTTATGGTTCATCGCCACTTATCGTACCCAGCAGCAAAGTTCAGCCAGCGACGGCATATTTTAATAATACTATACATGTTTTTTTTTCTTCACACACATCTTAACTTTATTTTTCTGTATTAAAGAAAATCCAACAATATTTTAAGTTAATTCGTTCATTATCGGATCGATGTTGCTTCTGTGGGCCGATTATTTTTAGGATTCTAATATGATTTTCAATTTTAGGAACATAGTTCTAGAAAATTGTACCATTATACATATTGTTTCATTTATCGAATTCACGAGTACAGTTTATTCATACCATTTCAATTATCATTTAATTTCTGGAAATGCATGTTGAGGGATAAAAAATCACTCAAATTTTATTAAACAAATTGATTATTATTTCAAATAGTGTTAAATTATTGTCATTATTGGAAAATTAAATGTATATTTTCAAAAATTATTAAATCGGTAAACCTTTTGATTTGAGATACGTCAATTAAATAACTATGAAAATGCATCAATTTGCTTCGGCAATTTTTAAAATGTATGCCTTTTTTAGAAGGAAGAGGCCAAAAAAGAGGATGAGGAAGTACCAGATGGACCAAAACCAATGCTGCCATATTCGTCCATGTTTATTTTGTCACCTACGAATCCGTAAGTGTTGCAATTTAATTATTTGTATTTTATAATTTTATCTGAGTTTAGTAATATTACCTTAATACTTGTTTTTATTTTCAGAATTAGACGAGGCGCACACTGGATTGTAAATTTAAGATATTTTGATTTTTTTATCATGGTAGTTATATGTATGAGTTCCGTAGCGTTAGCAGCAGAGGATCCCGTAGTTGAAGATAGTGACAGGTATGATGATATTTCATATTTTTCAATATAAATTATAAACTCATTGATAACTCTTCTAGGGATTTTCAACCTTAATCATTACTCTATTATTGTTATTGATGCGACCATTGTTTACATCTTCATTCTCTTTCATATTATGATTATGCTGATACTATTATAGTACCATCTTAATTTCAATTCTTTACGAATGACTTTAGATTTAATTGAGCAAAACTTACACACATTCCTTAGTTGTACTTTTGCTATACATTCCGTCAATATATTCTTTTTACGTTTCACATAAATAACGTGTCTTAAATCCTCATTATTCTTGTACAATTTGGTATCATTCCATATATCATCACTTATACATTTTCGTTTGTACTTATGTTGTCAATCATTTGCTTTACTCAATGTTTTTAACCTAATTCTTTTTCGTACTGTGCACTTCTTTTATCATTTACTTCACTATCGTCACCACCATCCCCAGAAACAAAGTGCTAAACTACTTCGACTACGCGTTCACGGGCGTGTTCACCGTGGAGATGCTGCTGAAGATCGTGGACCTCGGCATCCTGTTCCACCCGGGCGCGTACCTGCGCGACCTGTGGAACATCATGGACGCCGCCGTCGTTATATGCGCCCTTGTCAGCTTCGGTTTTGAGATCGGGTGAGTGTGTTTTAGATTGAACTAATGATTTTCTTACTGATGATTTCATTACTTTTGTGATTTATACAGTGCAATTACATATATGTATAACTAAAGTTGCTATATTATTAAAACTGATTTGATTTTTTTTCTGATCTATACAATATCAGGTATTCCGATTATCGGCACTTGTTATCGTCGCTGATTTTATTTTGAAATATAATATTCAAGTTAGTTCATAACTATCGAACAAAAATCTTGCAAGATATAATTCCTATCAGATTTTTGTCTTTATTAGGTACTTACTTGATATTATTGCAATTCGTAAAAGAAATAAAGATTTCTTACTTTCCTAATTAAAAAGGATATCATAATCATCTCTCCAATAGGAATATACAAAACTTACCAGTCTTAATTAGTCAGTCTTGATATTTTACTGATATGTTATTTTTTGTTACAGAGGCATAAAGAAAGGGGCGGGGCAGAATCTGTCCACAATAAAGTCGTTAAGAGTGTTAAGAGTGCTCAGACCTTTAAAAACTATTAAACGTGTTCCCAAGTTAAAAGCAGTGTTTGACTGTGTTGTGAACTCTTTGAAAAATGTCATAAACATTCTCATTGTGTATATATTGTTTCAATTCATATTCGCTGTAATTGCAGTTCAACTTTTTAATGGTAAATTTTTTCACTGCAACGATATTAGTAAGAATACTTTTGAAGACTGCCAGTGAGTATTGGTTTTTGTTTATTTTTTTAGATGTAAGCTAGATGTAATTAGAAAAAGTAGTCCGTTTGATATTTAGAAATGTATTTCCAGTCGAAATAATTTTAAAAATAATTTTGAATTGTTGTTTATTTAAAGTTCTTTAAAACGTTCTTACAATACACTTTTGAATCGTAATTTCCAGTTTAAAACAGTGTTAATGTAGAAATATGCTTTAATATGTTAGCCAAGTTCGATTCGTGGGATTTGAAACGCGTCTTCGTCTTCTTCTTCTCATTACCGAACTATTACTATACAGGGTGTAATCGTTAAGTGTGCACAAGCGATTATTCCGTAACTATTGCAGATATCAAAAAACTTTAAACTGAAATCGAAAGTACTTAACCTAATGAGTAAAATGCCCATAGTAAATTTTTAAAAATAAAACGAGAAATATCCAAAAATGTTACATTAAACGCTCCCATACATTTGATTTCCCATACATTTTGTATTCATAGCAGATTTTCGAAATGACGTCCTCATTGTGCAATACAATGAGGAGCTCTATTTAAAGTTTCTAAATGAACTTTCCTTCAAATTTGCGAAGTAATTAAAGCAGAAAACCAAAAAAAGAAAGAGAAAGCTAAAATCTTTCATATTAAATGTACATGGGATATTCATATCTCATACTAAATGTATGGGAGGGTTTAAAGATATTTTTTTTTTCGATATTTCTCGTTTTATTTTTAAAAATTTATTACGGTCATTTTACTCATTAGGTTAAGTACTTTCGATATCAGTTTAAAGTTTTTTGTTATCTGTAATAGTTACGGAAAAATCGCCTGTGCACACTTAACGATTACACCCTGTATATTCTTTTAATTTTAAAATCCCATAGATATAATAAATATGGTCTAAAGTTAACCTCCATCTAAAATCATATTTCTCCGATAATTTTCTTACTAAAAGGACCTACCACTTGCAGAGGGTCGTATTTCGAATACGAGTCGAACAGCCTGCTGCCGCGCGTGAGCAAGCGCCAGTGGACGACGCAATCGTTCCACTACGACAACGTCGCCAGCGCCATGCTCACGCTCTTCGCGGTGCAGACTGGGGAGGGGTGGCCGCAGTACGTTTATTTGCTTATATATTATCGTATTATCTTATTTATATAAAGGATTCGTGTTCGTGAAATTACCTATGGCTGAAGAAGTGCAGATATTAATGATTTTTTTGGATGTCTCCGCTTGGATTTGGGTTTAACCGTTCCAAGAAAAGTAATTCCCGGGTGGATTCTGATTCTGATTCTGGATATGTTACATATTTACTTTATGCATGAGAAAAATACAGTTCTCATTTGTTTTACTAAACGATTGTTACATCTTACAACGTGGAAGATACATGGAAACAATAATTTGAACTAATATTCTCCTTATTTTCAGAGTATTACAAAATTCGATGGCCGCCACGTACGAAGATCGGGGACCTATACAAAATTTTCGAATAGAAATGTCCATATTTTATATAGTTTACTTCGTGGTGTTTCCGTTCTTCTTCGTTAACATATTCGTAGCTTTGATTATTATTACGTTTCAAGAACAGGGTGAAGCTGAATTGCAAGATGGCGAAATAGATAAAAATCAGGTAAAGAAACTGGAATATAAATTCAGTACTTGGTAAAATCGAGGAAATAAGAAATAAGGTACATAATGACAATGTGATTACAGAAATCGTGTATAGATTTCACAATAGAAGCGCGACCTCTAGAGAGGTATATGCCAAGTAAACGGGGGAGTTTTAAGTACAAAGTGTGGAGAATAGTTGTCTCCACGCCTTTCGAGTATTTCATCATGGCGCTAATTGTTCTCAACACATTATTGCTTATGATGAAGGTATGTATTGCTACAACTATAGTCTAATCATTAATTAATCAATTAAAATATTTAAGGATTCTTTTATAAGGTGCTACTATTAATATTTCGCTTAAAACTCCAAGTATATTAAGCATATTAGATGCTACATCCATAATGTAAACATTTTGAATATAACTTCAAATGAAACTTAACCGATCTATGGCAAAGCTAGGAACATACAAAGGAAAAACTAACAAAACGCACTAAATGTGGTTTAGAAATTCACGTGTAATTTAGTAAGATGTAAGTCGACACAAGGCTTATTTGGTTTAGATCCCTCAAGCTCACAACAATGCACTAAACCAAATTAGTAATGTGTATCGTCCCTTTTGTTGATCGGAACAAAGTATACAATGTGCATTTCAAACACTTAGTAAAACGTAGACATGATCAAACAGATAATTGGCAAATGTTAGTACTGCCAAAGCTACAAACACACACACAAACACAACACAGAACGCTAGTCTCTTTCGGCGTCAATGTACACAGCATCGGAATGTGCCGTTTTCCAAATTATACCAGCATTATCGTCAAGTGTGTCGCCAATATTATTTTTGTTCTCATTACGTGTTTTATGTTCGGTGTTTCTTTCTTCCTGGCTTGCTATTTTTTAATATATTTATATGTCCGTATAAATGTGTTTGCACGAAAACCTATCCATCCTGCACACTCGCTGCACCAGACTGGTTATAATTTATTCGGTCCAACGTGCTTGTGAATGCACAACTTTCAAAATCAATTACGTGGCATGGGCCATACGTGTTGTTCGTATTGCATGATTTTATAATAAGACCTGTCTGTCTTTATGTGGAAAATGCATGATCGAAGTACGGCCTTAAGCCAAGCAATATGTGGTGGGGCTTTGTGCTGCTTGATCTTAATCCGAATTCTTTAAATTTCTAAAAAGGAATAGTCCTCATCGTGAAAAGCTTAAAACTGCTAATTGAAAATTTATATTTTCCAAATTTATCAATCTTCTCCTCAGTTCCTCTTGTTCCAAATCACGAATCCAGTTTTACAATATTATTTATGTATTGCACATCATTTATTGAATATTTATTTAGTTTTACGTTAACGCTCGATTAGTTTGATTAAAAATCCATGTCCCATTAAAAAGTAATGTTTAGAAAATCAAACTTTATAATAAATGAATATATTTTCTTTGTCACGGGATTATCCGACTTCTCATCACAAAATGGCAGTACTATAACCAAAATGACCTCTACGCGGATATCCTAAAGTATTCAAATATGGGGTTCACTGGTATGTTTTCCGTGGAAACTGTGTTGAAAATCATCGCTTACGGTGTTAAAGTAAGTACACACCTTACACTGTTTGAGCAGACACTGCAGTATTCATAAAAACATAAACAATGATACAAATGTACTCTTTCTGCTACTAACATAACTTTTATACTTACATGACTGTATGGGATATTGTGAAACCAAGTAAATATTGTCCTTCCCGAGTGTCCTATAGCAATTCTCTTTGAAGAAAGTTAAGTCTGTAAATGTTTTTGTTGCGTCAGTATTTGCATGAATTCGGTGTTGATGCATGTGAACCTTACAACCACTTGTCACCTACTCGATGCTTAATACACCCTTCGCTGTGTCACCAATGTTTTTAAATGTGATATTTCTCAGCCTTTGCCAGAAGCTCTAACAATAAGGTAAGGCAGGACTAACTTTTCTATGCTTTTATTATAAGGTAAGTACTCAAAGACTTTATTATTATTGAATGAAGGCGTATGTTTAATGTTCGCCGGCATGCCCAAAGCCTAAGCATGTTGCACGTGCACTTCACAACGAAAGATAACAGACCAGTTATCAGTATAAAATGACAAACAAATCACACACACATACACAATGATACGAAAAACAAGACGTCTTGCGATTATGATAGTGGGTAGTCTTATATTTTTGTAATAAGCTACATACTAGAAAGTTTTGGCTAATGTCTAGGATTGGGAATATGCTCATATGTTTTGATACTAGTTTAGACTGACGGCGTTACTGATGTAAATCTAAAAGTATTGGTATTGGTTTTATATTAGTTTCACGAGGCTCCGACAGTACTCATGGACGTGTTAACAGTCATGAACATTGTCTTTACGTTCTTCTTCCTACTCGAGACCGTTCTGAAGTTAATTGCATTCGGATGTGCGGTAAGAATCACCCATTTTAACTTAGCACAATACCATTCAACATCATCTCCATGATCATTATTATAAATATTATTGTTTATGAAAATGGATATGACGTGTTGGAAATTTTGAAGTTGATTTTAATGTTACTCGATTATTACTATTATTTTATTTATAACCTCAAGCTATCGAATAACATCAAAATCTCTTCGTCACGTTTTTAATCTCTTGAATTTTTAGTTTAGCTAATAATATTCAATGTGGACTTGAATATATATTTTATTGTATAGAATTTATTGTAAAGTTTTGAAATGCAGCTTTTTCATATTTAGGTATTAATTTTTTAATAGTCTAATCATTTTAGTAAAATATTTTAATCATTTGACTTTAATCAAAGAGAGTTGCCTCCAGTATTAGATCATGTTTAATTCTATTACAATGTAAAAAAAGAAAAAGACGGCGTACATTTGTTTTAATAAGATTGATTTAATGTTTGCATACTTTCAAAGTTGAACATTTTATAAATATATTTGTATATGATATTATATCAGATTCAATAGTTACAATACACACGTGAAAAAGAAATAAAGCATAATTTTACAATTTTCAGAATTTTTTCAAAGACCCATGGAATACATTTGATTTCATAACGGTCATTGGAAGTATAATTGATGCCCTAATCATGGAATTCGGCGTGAGTATTTTATATTTTTTACGTTTTCATACCATCTATGTTTTGTTTTTGTTTATATTCTTTGTTCTCAGCGATGGAAAGGAACATTCAGTTTTCTTTCAATTTTTATATCATTAAATGTAAGATCTGTATCCTGATTACAGAGTGACCTTGCTGAAAACTGTGCTGACATATCCTGTCAGCAGGTAACGGAAATGTGTGGTTTACTACAAGTTTTAGATTTTCAAAAGAGTCGTGTGATTTAGATTTTGTCTATACGAATTAAGTGTTTGTAGAGCTAGATTACCAAGTTTTCATAGTCTCGTAGATTTGAAGTATTTCGATAGGCTAGGTATTTATTCTCATGTCATTAAGTTTGTTTATGGAAAAGTTTAGATAATTCATCTTTAGTATTTTTGCTAGATTTAGCAACGTTGTACCTATTTGAGTCAATGGTTTTATGACCAGTAATAATTCGACGTAGTTATTTTAAAATGATAAGTAAACTGTTGATTAATAAGAATTAGTCTTTCTTTGATTAATTAATAGAATTCGAAATTGAACAGCTTCAAATAATAGTTGAATTGATTGTCGTTTCTTTGTAATTCACACGTCTTCGTATCTGTTAAATTTAAATACATTCTTATATATTATGAAATCGACATATTATTTATGATAGACTATGTGAATTACATTTTTATCAGACATTTTTTAGTTATATGCGTTAATTTAGTCGTTTCAGATGAGGTAATCAGTTCCTACGATATTTATTTTGCTTTATGTGGTATTGTTAACAGGCGAATGGTAAACCTTTTCGATTGTCAATTTTATTTATTGTCGTAGAAATACGTAAAGTACTACATATCTAAAAGCGGAAAATAACGATGATAGTGAATGAATCTAAAAACACGATGTGACTAAACGCGTAGATAATTTACCCATAGAATAGAGTATTTTAAAATTACAATAGAAATTTGGATAGATTTTTCATATCTTCTACGAGTAACTTTCTGTAATTAACGAATCTAAAACGTTCAGTTTCAGATAATTTTCTATACAATTAAAAAAGACAATTACAGAAGGGTGCTTGTCCTTTCTCCAGATGTTTTTCTATCACTAAAACTCGGTGATGCTTATAGGAAAACACGTTCAACGTTGGTTTCCTCCGCCTGTTCCGAGCCGCGCGACTGATCAAGCTGCTCCGACAGGGCTACACCATCCGAATACTTCTCTGGACATTCGTGCAGAGTTTCAAAGCCTTACCCTATGTGTGCCTTCTCATCGCGATGTTATTTTTCATCTATGCCATCATTGGAATGCAGGTATGCTCTCATTTATTTTAATTGAATCTGTTTGTCCTTATGTTTTCTTGCTTATATGTTGATTTATTTATCATTGTTTACAGGTGTTTGGAAATATAGAATTAGCAGCAGAGTCTGATATGAATAGACACAATAATTTTCGGAGTTTCATCCAAGCTCTTATGTTATTATTTCGGTAAGTTGTTTTATTCACGTACATTCTTTGGGTTCTCAATGTAGAGTTAATTAAAAATATGATGATGAGGATGGTCATAATATGTAACATTATGTAAGACATTCGAGGTTATATCCTGAAATATTATCGAGTTATTTTATAGTGGTATAACTGTGATTTAGATGTGCAACGGGAGAATCTTGGCCAAATATTATGTTGGCGTGTCTCAAACCTGCCAAATGTGATAGGGAAGCCGGAAAACCACCGAGCGAAGTGTGTGGAAGCACACTCGCCTACGCATATTTTGTATCCTTCATTTTCTTCTGTTCATTTCTGGTAAGTTTTCCCAAATAATTCAGATTTTTCTTCACTCTATATAATTCTGAAATATTCAATTTAATTAATGTTTTAGATGTTGAACTTGTTCGTTGCCGTTATTATGGATAATTTCGACTACTTGACAAGAGATTCGTCAATCCTCGGAGCCCATCATCTTGACGAGTTTGTTAGGATATGGGCTGAATACGATCCAAATGCAACGTAAGTTTATTTATCTTGTGTTTAATGATTGTAACAATAAATGTGTGTTTTCTTCTTTCAAATTCTTCTAAATGTCCTTTAACTTCATTGCAGGGGGAAAATACATTATACAGAGATGTATGATATGTTAAAAAATATGGATCCACCGCTTGGGTTCGGTAACAAATGTCCCAATAGATTAGCATATAAAAAATTAATTAGGATGAATATGCCACTAGACGAAGAAGGGAAAGTAAATTTTACAACAACACTTTTCGCGTTGATTCGCGAAAATTTGAGTATAAAAATGAGATCAGGTAAGTCTCGGATTATATTAACTATTAAAATTAGTAAAGGTAACGGATAGTTTTCAAATATTGATAAAAATAAATAAAATAGCGGAAGAAATGGACCAAGCCGACGAAGAACTTAGGGAAACAATAACCCGCATTTGGCCGCTCCAAGCGAAGAAAATGCTTGATTTGCTGGTGCCTCGTAGTGATGTTCTCAATGCTGGAAAACTTACTGTGGGCAAAATATACGCAGGACTTCTGATCCTGGAGAGTTGGAGATCGACTAGGTTTGGCCAGACTGAACCACAGGGCGTTCCGGTAAGAAATCCTTTTTTAATATAATATATCTGCACAATTCTGTTATTAATTTGAAATGATATAAATGTTTTATATTCTATTGAGGTACGTAGGCCCCAAATGAAGCCAGAGATATAAATAGTACGCTTAATAAAGATAATATTATATTTTTCATAGCAATTGTAACTTTGAGCCAAATGTAAAATTTGATGAATAGGTATAATTACACTGTTTAAAGATGTAGTGACTGTTAATTATCCCTTATCTCCTTTATATTTAGATGATGACTGACACGTTATAGTTAGCAACCTAGCGTTGTGTTGTTTTGTGGATGTATTGTTGTGAATATTGATGTTCCATTTAAATTACCATGTATGTATATATTCGTGTTGAAAGTGTTACATGAGCACTGATTGGCTTTGTGTTAGCTATTCCATTTACGGAACAAGTACAACAATACAGGATCACTTAGTTGAAATCGACTCTTACGAGTCGACTACATTGGTGGTTTACTTTTCAGGCATTCAGCGAGAATAGCCCTACGGCCAATCAGCCGGTAGTATTAAATATTTTACGGAACGAAAGTTTTAACTTCCTTTTTCTTGCACTATTTAGATTTTGGTTTTTGTTTATCATGAATTTCTTCCGCATCGTGTTTGATTAATAATTTTATATAAAAGTAAATTAAATGAATCCACGGACACGATGGTCGATAATTTATAGTCTCACTTCCCGTAAATGACACATTTAGTTGTTCTAATAACCCATAAGATTTAGTTACATAAAATCGCACCTCACTGGTAGCTTGGACAAACCTGTGCTAGATGAGTGCACAATTTTGTCCATGTAATGATCAGTTCTATAGCCGGTCCAGGCTTCTATCAGAAATGTACCTAGTAACCTGTCCTATAGTTGCAAAATACATAAATAGCAGCATCTAGAGATTTGTGTCCGTGTTAAGCAGTGTTTTCAATTTTTGGTAGAGTTAGATTAATGTGTCCTTTGTAGATTTTGTTTTCTATTTTGTGACGTTTTTGCTACACACTTAAAATTTTCTTTGGAATGATTTTTACATACTTTTAATAAATAATTATTTTATGAATTTTGCATGGAGTTTGATTTGAGAGTTTCTGTGTGCAGTTTTGATATATACACTTTCACATTTAGTGTTTTAAATTACATTTTGGCTCAATATTTTTTCATTCATTATAGAAGCCGTATGTAATATGTGATATGATTAAATGCTTTCTATGATCTGCTGCATTTACCCCTAACTTTACATTTGCATTTTGGTCATGAAGTCACAATAAAATATTGTGCATGCATATACTAACAATATAAAGACAGACATAAATTATATACTAAATAATATTATGTAATATATGTGTACTACATAAATACATGTAATAAATTCATGTTGGTCTTCAAACAAACTGCCTCTGGCTTCAAACTTATATTGCACCTAAACTAATCAGCTGTAATAAATATCTCACAGTCGCTTTTACTTTAAAGCTCTGCATTCTTCACAAAGACTCTCAACATTTACTTTCAGCATACTGGATATATATCGGACACTCAACAAGTATCAACTACATGCGTAACACGCCTACAACTAACATGATATTCTAATTAGTATTTTCCCAGATATCTAGCAGCATACCTACATCACATAAACGCCATGAACATAACAACAGTCGACATGCGCCCATTTTAGAGTGTTGGCAATTAGCGTTAAAATGAGATTTGTTAGTGAGATTTTGTGCCGGCGTTGTGTGAATCATTTGCGCAGGCTCATGGTAGTTTAGTATAATTTAAGATCTGTTGATGCCAAAGATTTACTCTTTGGAGAAAACATGAGATTGCGCAAGTGAATAACGGAGGGAGAACGTGAAGTTAAATGGCTGGTACAGAAGGCGTCCTTCTTTAACTGCTTGCTGGATGTGGCTGCGACGGGCCTGAACCACGGCTCCAGGACAGGCTCGCTAAGTCAAGAGGGACAGGCTATCACTGTACCAACCACTGAAGGTCATATAGATGATCCGCACACTTTAGCTGACCTCGCAAGACGCAGCACACGGAAGTCTCACAAGTAAGGATGCATTTATCGCCTGAATTTGTGTTAGAAATGTAGCTTTTTCATCAGGGAGGCTTTTTTATGAAAATGAAAAATCAAGACCAGTGCTTTCCTCTTTTCTTAATTCTCTGAAAAGCATTAAGCCCATGATTAAAATTTATAATTTAATGAACCTTGAAAAGTCTTCTAAATTGAGTTTATTTTGTTTCAGAAACAACAAAAAGGTGAATACCTTTCGTAAAGGATGAATAGATAATAAAAAACGCATAATTGTTGTGTAAAATGGCTATGGATAAGTGTCCCTAATTTGTTTGCATTAAGCAGTGAAGGTTCTATATGAATTACAGAAAATTTGTGGCAATGTATAAATATAGTTTTGGTGTGCTATAGAAAATCATATTGATGCACTTTGTTATAGATAGTTGATGTTGTAACTTTGTTAGATCTCTGTTGCGGTATTGAATTTGATGGATAATATTTTATCATAAATCGATGTTTATTTGTTGTGTCCATTAACATTTGTTACTTTAGGTTAATTGCGTAATAAACCTATTTAAGGCCTTAGGCCCGTTAAGTGTTTCAGTAATGATATCGAAATAGATTGTGTTGTCTGATATTAATTTTGATTTGAATTTTTACAGATGGTTATTCATGTTTAGGTAATATTTTCAGTATGATAGGATTTTTAAAGTAGTGGACTATGAATGTCTATAAACTATGTTTTTGTGTTTGTTAATTAGTGGATGGTAAATGTTTTACTGTAATTAAAAATAAATTAACTGTAATATTGTTTGTTAGACACAACACTTATAACAACAAGTACTTACAAATCTGACATGACATGCATTTCATACGCAAATCAACAAAAACAATAAATTCTAAACATGATGCGTGATCTGTGCATGACAAATAGATACAGTAATACAACTGCATGCCACTCTCTTAAATATCTTAGCTTTTCCTTTCTTTAGATTTCTAAGGTAGTAACTTTACACAAATACCGGTAAGTACGTGAATATTCAATTTAATGCACGAGCACGATTGCATGATAAGCAACTTAGGTTCAAAATTTTAATTTTTAACAGAACCTATAAATGTTGCTTCCCTACAACATTTTGTAAATATGGGACAGAATTTTTTCCATGTATCATACAATTTTTGCCATTATTCATTAGTACTAGCTATCGTTGAATATTATCTAATTTTATTTTATAAATCCTCTAGGTCTTGGAGTTGCAGGATGTGGGATCACACCACGCCTCAATGGAATCTCTAGATGAGGGCAGGTTACAAGCACCTCATGCGTATCAAAATGGTCACCACGGCAGATCATCTAGTTTAAGGTAATGTTAAATTATCCATTACACTATTAATTAACTCGTAGACGCGTTTTATCCTTTGGAAATCATATCACTAAGACCCAAATATTCCGTTTTCAGCTCAATCTCAACACAACAAGTGTTGCCAATTTATTTTACTTTTATTTTATGATTTTATTTTTATTTTCTTTTATTTTGTAGAGCCGTCGAAGAGGTCATTGCTCTGAAATTAATCGTAGTAGAAGGGGGTATGTTACCTTTGCAGAGATTTGTCGACTAATTTTATTCATATACTAAATGTATCTCTACTAACCTTCTTTTGCATGATACCTACCGTTAGCATGACTATGGTAACTTTGGATAATTTTGAAGATGTTCTTGATTGAAATAATGTTTGTATATTTAGACGTACACCAAGTCCGAGAAGGCGGCATTACGGGGGCTACCATCACGAAATCGGCTTCTCCGACACAGTGAATAATGTCGTGGAAATAGTGAAACACGAACACCACAGGCACGGACGTCCACACAGGGCTCCACATCATTACCATCCAAATGGTAGGTGCCGTTTTCATGTCTCTTCCAGCTAAATGCTAAGTGGTACTGAAATCCATTGAAATATATCCCAGTATAGTTCACATGAATCTGACGGTAGTATGTCGGTCTTATGCTATATGATGCAGTTATAATTGATGAATTCAGAAAAAAAACTATTAGTTACCATAACTAGGTCGCTAAACTTTTCATATCGACAGATTCATTCTGGCTTGTTGCTAAAGCAAATATTCTTAACTCTCGAGCGTTTTAACAACATACAATCGAATTGAATTTTTCCAACGAATATATTTTTCCGAGGTTCCACTTCTATTTTCTGTCGTTTAATTTATTTATCAATTATATCATTATAGTATTCACACATTATAATATTGTTTTATCATAATCTTATTATTATATTTCATTTAGATTCAGTTTTTGTGACCCAACAGTTTTGCAAACATTTTTCTTCTCATGAAGTTACTCTGAAAGTTTTGTGAGAAGATTGGAATTTTAGCTTACAAGTAGTCGTAGATTTCCATAATTTGTAGATGTAGCTATAAGATATATACAGCAAAGCTATTTAATATTAAGTTAGTACATTTAGTAAACAATTGTACCTTAGTTATATCGAAGACCCATGATAATCAACTAGATTTGTACAATGAGTAGCTAATTAATTCCTGTAATAAACTTTGTCTCCCTGATGCTCATTTAGTGAAACCATTATCCAGTTTATCAGGCTATATTATATAAAATAGATAGACTAGAATAAGTAATATGTAACCGGTTATATATAATCAGGGCCTGTTTAGACACGAGTTGAAATAATTGGTTTGTGATAATTTTGTAATATAGATATTTTGTAAAAATGAATTATTGATTTGCCTGCTGCATGTTCACATAAATATTACATCGGAGCCTGCATCGGTCGCACTGCAGTTATATTACGCTTCGTCGATAAGCTCTCAAAAGATGCCACGATCGCATGCACATCGACTGCAACTGTATCATGCAGCATGCAAACGCTTAATAGTTAAATTTTAGTTTAAACAAATTGACATGTTGTTATATACTTTAAAGTAGAATTTTATATTTAATCGATTTATTGTATTGATTGTAGAATGACGACAATTAATATTTAACACACAGATTTAATTAGCGAATCAGCATAAGATGATTTCGAAAGTAGAAACATAAACTCCTGTCCTTAATCCAAAACTTTTAGCGTCACTTTCATGAGCAAAAGTAAATTGTTAAATGTGATATGGGTCGGTAAACCGACGGGCTTAGGGTAAAGCGTGGTGAAAGGTACATGAAGGTATTCCTGACAGCAGGGAAGGAGTGGAGGGCGCCCTATCCTACGACCAGCCTGAGCCTGCCCTCGCGGTCGCCCAGCCCGCCACACCACACCTACGGTGAGATCCACTCGCCACACACACCGGACCACATAGCATCTACCGTATATGCTGCGCTTGAGCTATCAGTACAACAACTCCAGAGCGGGAACTGAATGACAATGACACCATGTCAAACATGCGTTCAGTCCCGGCTCTTCAAATAAACTTTCATTGCATTTCACAATCGAAGTCATTAAAACTTTGCAACGAAACACACGCAAACTATTCATGAGATAGGATACTCATAACCAGAATAAAACTTGGCACTATTCACCCTGGTCGATATGTTCCCTTACCTGTAAGTCCCGATATTGAATAATGGAAAATTTGTAAAGCAAAAGGTCC
>CAJQZM010036772.1:881-21143 GCA_907164665.1 Colias nastes
TCGTATATGCCATCGTCCGTGAGTATTACTCCGATTTCTTCCAACTCTTCAAATCAGCCCAGTTCTGGATCTTCAAATTTAACTTCAATGCTTTGTCTCGATAGGAGACCTGGTATCGAAATAATTCCAATAACAGCCGCTCCGCCAGCCGCTTTGCCGAGCTCTATTACAATAACTCCAATAACATCGTCTCAAATGAAGTCGATGGATGATCGCATACGATCGGAGAAGAAATCGAGCAAGTCTGAAGAACGAAGTAAAGAGAAGAAAAAGAAACGGCGCAGAGACGATTCCATGGGACCACCAGAAAAAGTTCCACCCAAACAAGATCCTTTAACAAAACCTGTTTCTGTTAGTATCAAACCGACTGACGGCTCACCCATGCGATCGACTTCCCCAAACTCGATTTTAAGAAAATTTAGTCCTAGTCCTACTCACGGCAGATCAGTTTCAATTACTAAATCGCCAAGTCCTAATACAGTAAAGGGTATGGGAAAACCCTCCGGGACATCGAGTCATCACAACAGCCCTAGACATTCTCCAGTACAAAGCAGTCCAAAACATTTACCTGGGTATTCTAGTCCAAAAAACCACAGTATTTCTTCCCCTAAACATAGTTCCTCTGGATCTGGAAAACCAAGTATGTCAACTTTAAAGTCTGCAACCAGTGGGTCACCCTCAGGTAAATCCGGTACAACGGGTTATGATCTTACAAAAAAGATATCTAAAGACTGCTATGGCTCCACGTCTTTGACTTCTAGAGACAAAGAGAAAAAACATTCTGGTCTATCTTTTTCTAGTTCCGGTAGAAGCAGTCCAAAACTAAAAAACCCAATGAAATTGAAACAACTTGAAATAACACCAGTTTCATGTGACAGCCCCGTAACTGAACCGTTAATTTCACCACCTAATATCGAAGTAAATAAATCAAATGCACCAAGCCAAGCTCGAAATAGAAAAGGATCTCTTAGTGCCGTTATAGACAAGTTGAAGTCCGCACAGCATTGCGGTACCGATTCTGATATCGGAAGCGCTAAAACGAGCTCAAGTAGTAGCAACAAATTTAATGATGTAAAAAATAACGCGACATCTAGTAATTTAAAAGTGAGTGAAAGTAAAAACCAAGAGTATATGGTAAAGCCAAGTTTAGATGGTATGAAAATTACAATTAACAAAACAAGGTCGAAAGAATCATCTAGTAGTAATTCGAAAATAAATTATTCTGGATCCAGTAAGCAATCATCACCTCAGCTTACACCGCCGAGCCAAGGCTCCCCTAAAACTCACACAGGCTTAAAACCAGGCGTAATAAGTGGCCCGGCATCTAAAAAAACTCAAGTTATGCAATCATCTAAATCCGGTTCATTGACACCAGGATCCACACCACCTAAAGCCAATATGAGTCCCTCCGAATCTTCTAGCTCTAGCAGTACTAGTGCTGCATCTAAAGTGCCTTATTCTAAATCTTCAAGTAGCAACACGTCTGGTATAAATTTATCGAAATCTGGCTCTAAGTCGAGTTCAGGTTCTCCAAAAAGCAGTAGTTCCGATCTTGCCAAAATCATTCGTGATAGAGAACGAGAAAAAGCTCGAACTAAACTTATGAATAATTCTGAGAAATCAATATTTTCCTCCAAATCTGAACGACATTCTAGTCCCAGTGGTTCACGAGACGATGTCGATGGTGATAGATTTAAAAGTTCAGCAAAAGACGCTAGTTTCTTAGTCGAAGGATTGATAAAACCATTAGACACCAGTAAGTTTCAAATACCGAAGCTGAAGAATCAAAACACTCCTGACAAAAACAGCCCAGTATCGCAATACGACAGCCGCTCAATGGTAAATGACTTTAGTAGATCGGTGGACCAAAACAAATATCCCTTTCCACACTTTGATAGTCCAAATAGAGGCTCTGACCCAATGCAGAAATCTGGCTATCCACTAAATGTACCGAAGCCTCTACTAAACATGGGAGGTGTAAGCCCTAAAACATTAGGAAACAAAACCGACCCATCAGAGTTTGCCAAGGTTTTGTCTGATAGCTTAGGAAAAGGCGAAAGTCCCCAAAGAAGTAAAGAAGATCCAAAAGATGCTTATTCTGGATCATATCCTCTAATGCCTCTGGATTTTAAAACAGATATGGCAAAGGGGTTTCCTGCTCCAAAGGGAAGCTCTGAAGACAGAAAAGGTGCTGATTCGTGTATGAAACCACCGGTTAGCGGTTCCGTGCCGCGTAGTGGCGCAACTACTCCCCAAGAGGCGGCTGAAATGCTTTTAGATTTCTCATCATCGTCGGGTAGTAAAGTGTCAGGTATGGTGGCCGTCCGACCCGTGTACCCAGCCTCTCCTGCACTCTTACAGCTTGCAAAAAGTCCGGCCCCGTCCCCTTTAGTAGCGGCGTCGCCCCATTCTAACTCTCCTTGCATAACTGATGATGAGTTAATGGATGAAGCTCTCGTAGGACCAGGTAAATGAGAAAATGTCTCAAGCAAATAAGGATACAAAAAAATTGTACGTATTTAAATTATAAATATAAGTGTAGTATAGGTAACTCTATTAGTAAGCAAAGACAAGAAAATGTTTATTTATTTTACTAAAAACCAAACTGCTGTAATCAAATATTATTTTATTTTTAATTAATACTGTTTTTGTGTAATGTAACTGGCCAAAATACAAATAATATTTAAACGATACTTTTGTGTAAAGTATTACTAACATACTATAACACTATAGTTATATGTGTATAAGTCAGTTAAATGCTCTTGTTCTAAATAATATTTATAACCTTTATTTATACGTGCTTAGTTTGAGGGATATCTTATTACAGGTAAATTAGCTTGGAGAAATTTTTGCATATGTAGTGGTGTGTATATTACTCAGATCTTAGAGCGCGTTTCCACTATATCGTTCTGGCCTATACAAAAATGTTTCGATATCCTAACATTACTATTTAATTTTATACTTATTCCTAGCAACACTTTTGTTTTCAATAAAAACAAGTTTTTATTTGAAAGAAAATGGTTTTGACTTTATAAAAAAAAATATATCATTCAATTTCACGTCCTTGAGCAAACGACAAGGCGACTACCGCGAAACAATAAAATATCGTGTCCATAATAATTTGTTTCATAATTAATATTGGACCATAATAATTACGAAACAAAACAAATAAATAAATCGTCACTTGATAGTGGAAAGTGGAAACACGCACAAAACCAGAATAAACCAGTTTACGCTGTCCGCAGGTGCCACGTGCAGTCGTTTGGTACCGTTAGAACATAAAGCACACATTTAATTCAAAAATTATAATTATTACGTAGTTTAATTGTTAAATTTTGTATTTGTTGATTGTTGTTATTATTTGTTATTATTGTTATAATATTTGTTGAAGTGTTTAATTTGTGTGTAAGTGTTGTAACTTTATATTGTTAATTCAAAATGGCTCCAGTGTTAAAACATGGTCGAGGCAAGCCTTTGACTTCTCAAACTAAAGAATTAAACTTTACATGTCGTTTCTTTTTCAGGTTAGTAAATTTTTCATTTTAGTAACATTGTTAATGTAAAAGTTATACGTATGTTAAATGTGCAAATATTAAAATAAAGTCTCATCTTTTTCAGAGGAGAAACACATATAGTTTAATTAAATTTAATTTAATCCCTTATATATGTCGTGGCCATATCGTAGATTTGCTCATTTCATGATATGATCGATCATTTCGTGAAATGATCGCATTGCATGAAATGATCGAATGTCTATTGGCCACATCATGATGTGGTTTGGGCAGATCAATGATAAGAAATCGTTTCTCGATATGGCCAACTAAACGCGCGGTTTTTTCATGAAATGATCAAAATTATTTGATCATATCGTAAAATAGGTAGTTACATTAATTATTGGTAGAGGCGCTGCAAGCTCTGTGTTTATGTGATAACTGATAATATGGCGGCCGCTGGCGAAAATTTAATTATTTGCAGTTAAAAACTTCATAATTCGTTTAATAACAATATGAAGAAAGTCATAGCAAAGAATTTACGACGAAGAGGTTCGAGTACTATGGAAAATGTGGATATCTTATATGTATTGAAGAAAAAATGCGTCTTAAATAAAAGGATTTAAGACGCATTTTTTCTTTTAGGATATATATTTATATATCCTACTATATTATTATGATTGTTTGTTTTTTAAAAAGCGATCCGCTTCTGGCACTCGCCGGCCGCTACCGCGGCACGCTCGCTTTGCTCGCTCGGCTCGTGCGTTGTTTATCAAAGTCTAACCTAACCTAACCTAACTGTTTTCTATTGCAAAAACCATTCGCTTCTGGCATTCGCCGGCCGCTGCCGCGGCACTAACTTAAATGACACTAAACAAGTTCTTAGAATATTCTGAATTTTTTTAATATTTTATGGACTCTCTATATTTTATACGATCTGGCCAAATGTGGATGATCAAATCGTGAAACGTTGACGATTTAACGATCTGATCAAACTATGTTGGCCATTTCCTGAAATGCGACCATTTCGTGAAATGATCAATCATATCATGAAATGAGCAAATCTACGATATGGCCACGACATATTATATATAAAATAAAAACTAAAAATAAAATGTTGTTTTATTTTATTTGCTGACCATACACTACTACAAACGCAAAAATTTCTCCAAGCTAATTTACCTGTATTTGATTTTATATTAAGTACATGTAACCATATTCTATTACACCTACATAATATGGCATTTTAAGCATGTTTTAGTACCTTTGACTTAATCTAATTTAATCCTAACTATTTTATACATTTTTAAATTAGCTAGGTCCTTAGAAATTTATTGAGTGTAGTGCTTTGGGCAGAATTTTGATTTATAATAAATTTATGAAGACGTAGATACGTCCAATTTGTCTTATTTTGTCGCATAATTTAAAACTATAACCAGCATTAAAAATATATTTCCTATGTATTTGTGGGCCCACCAGGAGTTTACCGAATTGTTTTAAATATGTATATAGATAATTATTTTAGAATAAGTATATTCTAATAATAATGTAAAAATGGTTAAGACATTTATGTTTATACCTTAGGATGGTTGAAATAAACGTGATCCATTCATTCTTATATTTTTTTATTTATATAAAAATAAACCTAGTAAATAATGTAGCTTAAAAATTAATAATAAAAATATCTGAGAGAGCTAGGGCGGTAAAACCTGTAGTAATAATACGGGTAAAAGGGTTGATATCTCCTATAAGGATTCCTTAAGAAATGTCTGCGTAATCCGTATCGCTTTTGTGGTTTTTGTCTCCTTTTAATGATAGGGATGGGCACAAATCCAGCCGCAGTGTCCATTATTTCACTCGGATCTCTATTAACGACGTCATTGTATAAAATTTCTTCATCAGCTATTGCCATCTCGTCTAAGTCAACTTCGGGCGTTTCAGGAATCAAATTGTTTAACGGTGTTTGAATATTTTCTTCAATAACGATGTCCATGGTTGTGTCAACATTTGACACCAAATTATATGATTCACTGCTTGAATTCAATTCGTCAGCCGTTTGTTCCAAATCACTATTGACCAAATTTATTTCCTCTATTGGTTCTGGTTCATTGTTTTCAGTTTGTATTAAATTAAAAATATCGGCATTTTCAGTAGTTGAACTTGCGTATGCGGTAAGCCACAATGCCACGGAGAAAATTACTTGCGCCTTCATTTTTACTACAAATTGAAATAAAAATATTAGCTTTGAGGTAACTGACAAATTTACGAGACATCCAAGGTATATATATTGGGAAAACTAGGTTGAAGAAAGGTGTTAATTTTTCTCGTATTGAAATAAGCTATTAGAACTAAATAATGTAGATCATAACAATGCTTTTATGAGACATATTGATTTCACACTGACTCAGTGGTTACTTTTGTAGGGCAGTAGGACATCCTCGATTTAAACATAAGAGTTTTTAATACTTTAAAATTTACTTTTGGTGATTATCTTATATATAAAATTCTCGTGTCACAATGTTAGTCTGCATACTCCTCCGAAACGGGTGGACCGATTCTCATGAAATTTTCTGTGCATATCGGGTAAGTCTGAGAATCGGCCAACATCTATTTTTCATATGTACCACGGGCGAAGCCGGGGCGGGCCGCTAGTATGTATATAAGATTCCAAAATCGGAATTGGTTTATTTACTAGAAACTAACACCGAAAATGCTTTATTGTTCTTAAAAACAAATTAATCGCCTAGAGTCCTATACTATTTATTTATATATTTTAAAAAGACAAAACTTACATAATATCTGTCTGGACATCTGGGTCTATACGCTTGGTACATTCTTCCCTGGTTTTGATTGTTCCTTCTCTCAGCTCGGGCCTTCTCGCGTCTTTCCTTCAATCTTCTCATAGCAAATCGAGGTAAGAACTGAAATTCTGCTGTTTCCATCATTTCGTCGGATGCCTCAGCCACCTTTTTGTCATCGACGGGCTTTGCTTGTATTTGCGAACCAAACATAAAAATGGAAAACACTATCAAGAAAATTATTTTCATAAAAGAAGCCATGACGAACGGAGATGATTAGTTAAATTATTTCCAACGGAATTATAACGGTGATTTGGATATGAATGCTAATCTTTATATGACCTTCGTAGGATTTTGTATCCAGCTTTATATGATACTACTGTTCCGGTGACACACATGTATGCATTTGTTTACAATACGGATGTTTTAAGAAATGTAACGGGTCATAAAGCTGCTTCCAATTATCACTTCTACGCCGGATGTATTTATAGTCAAGTCTTATTTAGGGTCATCGTTATGTGTTATTAAAATAAGTTAAAAATTAGAATATAAATTTTAGAACTAATTAAGAGATACTGAGTTCAATTCTTTACAGACAACCAATTGCTAATCCATTTAGACTAGGGTAGAAGCCTTTAAAAATAATAAAAAGATAAAAAAATCGCAGTCGGATGAAACCCATTAGAAAAGGAGGGGAATATGATGAAAATAAAAGGAAAAATAAATTACGGTCAATCCTAGTTCGGGAAGTGGGAGGGGGTAAATTTCTCAAACGACCTGAAATGTTTTTATCGACATCATTTTGCTTTTGAATATGCTGTAAAATATTAGTTGTATCGTAACTTACAACAGATGATTTTTTTCTTTTGAAATATTACCGAAAAGCCGATACAAGAGAAAATATAGAGTTCGAGGAGTGTGCCTGATGTAGTAAAAGCTCATTATCACACTGTTTGTATGCGTTTCCTGAGAACATTTACTATGGTAATGTTTATTTTTTTTTTTACACCATATGAAAGTAGAGATTTCAATGAACAAATAGCTCCCCAAGTTTTTGAAAAAAGCTGATATTTTGACGGGTGACTTTTCGATTGAAAATTAGGTTGTTTTTTTGGTATTAATTCAAAATAAGGCGAAAAAATAAATATTTTCAATCAAATAAATTACAGTGTATTTGGGACATAATAAAGTAAGTTTCCACCAAATTTCGTAGAAAAAAAAATAAATTTTGAAGTAGATAAAAATAAAAGACCAAAAACTTGGTTTTTTGAATTATTCACCTAAATTTTGAAGTTATGTGAAAATATTGTGAATACAAAAGTTGTAGAACTTTTTATTACCTACAACTTTGCCATTGAACTTTTTTCCGTAGGACTTGAAGTTTTGTCGGAAATCGAGAGAAACCATTTTTTTCTCTTAAAAGCTCCCCCCCTCCCACTTCCCGAACTCGGATTGACCGTAATTTATTTTTCCTTTTATTTTCATCATATTCCCCTCCTTTTCTAGGGTTTCATCCGACTGCGATTTTTTTTTGTTTCAAAAATTATCTACTCTAGTCTAATTACATAGTACTCCCTCAATATTAAATTTAATTTTAATTCATAAAAAACGGAGTCGAGAGATCTTGTAGGTAAGTCTATGAGATTACATAATAAAATTTCAAAGAAAGCTTCACCATTCAAAAAAATATAATACAAACTCACACCGACACATAAAACATATTAGTTACTTATATATAATATTTAGACCATAGTCTAGGGTTGTTGAGGATTCCTCTTCCTCTTCCTCATAATGCGGAAGTTCTGCAATATATTGGGTTCCTCAACCGTTACCGCATCCTCAAAAATAAAAATAAAAAATTCCTCTTCCGCTATCGCTTCCTCAAAATTTTGAAGAAATTCATGAGGATGCCGTATCTATGGCAACGCACTCGCTACGCGCAGCGCTATGCCAGGCCGTTTCGATCGGGCGGCGAATTTACAAAGCCTATACCTATGTTAAGACCTATGTATACTTTTTGAGTCACGAGTCGGACTCTAATAGATGAGCTTTTGTTTATGCATATAACTCGACAAAACCTAATCTATCTAAATAAAGAAGTGACTCGACTTGATTATAATTTTCTATCATCCTCATCCTCATCCTCATCCTCATCCTCTTCCTCAAAAAAATATCCTCATCCTCATCCGCATCCCCTAAATGTGCGTGTGAAAATTCCTCTTCCTCCTCCTCTTCCTCATAATCACTTCCTCAACAACCCAAGACCATACTATAAATTAATCCTTTTATGGTTTACGTATTTCAGTAACCGTAACACAGTGACTCATTTCAACGATAAAGTTGGAATAAACATAACTCGCTATTATAGCATCAATTTCCGCGAAAAGTCATCTTAGAACGGTAATAATAGTCACTTCATCTGTTCATGATGTAAACAAATATACTGTCAATTATATTAATATTTACGTATTGTTGAGGAAAATTATAAAATGCCTTTTTACAAGACTGTCTTTCAAAAAGCGACTTCGCTCACTGCACTGTCTTCTGATTCAAATTTCATTGGTTCAGTTAACCATTTTTAATGAAATTGGTTTAGGCGTGAAACCTGAACCAAGTTTAGGCGTGAAAGCCTAACTGACAGGGTTTTTTTTTGTATTTATAATATCTGTAAGGATTACAATTCGTCCACAGCCCACACCTATTTGATAAATTAATTAGGTAACTAGTTACATTTATTATTACATTTATTAAACAATAATTTAAAATCAATTATTGTTTAATAAATTGAAATTGAGTTAAACAAATAAAATTAAAGTAACTATCTGGTTTCAATAAGAATCTAATTAAAACAGATAACTACTGCATATCATTATCTAATTATTATTAGATAATCACGTAAATGCACGTGGCAGGTTGGTACTGTATTTGTATGCGTGTTTGTCTGTTTGCTTATAGGCTACCTGAAGTCTCTAAAATGCTTATAACTAACTAGATATAAGGCCCGCTGTAAGTCAAATAACAATAAGACTTGTACTTCACCACAAAAAGTCTTATAAAAACATCGTCAAAAAACGTCTGCCATTGTATTATTACATGGATTCCTTTACCTATTATCATAGCTCAGCGGGTATAATTATTCTAAACCTTGAACTAAATCGTCGTCCTTTTTTTCCAAATCCAAAAGATCCCTTCTTCGGCTTCACCTCTTGATCCGAGATTAGGGCTAAAAAAGAAATATAATCTGTCACTTAGTCAAATATGAAGCCCTTCTGCTGATGTAAGAATTTTATAACAAAAAATGAGTGCCCTCCTCATTATAGAGATAGATAGAAGGTAACAATATTATTTATTTACAGAAATAAAATATTTCCAACGTATATGGTATATAGGCAACATTATTAACCTCCAATGAAATCAGGTAATATCTCTAAAATATAGTATTGTTCATCCGCAGTTAAGGAAGTCTTTGTTTAAAATACCGACATTGACAATATCAGATAACAACCTTGCTCGACAAAAATTACCAAAAAACAGCTCGTGAAATGTCAAAAGATTCGCTTGAGTATTTTATCCTTATCCAAATGGAGAGGTTATAATATTAGTAATATTTTCGTTCTCGAAATGACAAGTATCGACTATAAAACCAAGAGGATAATTTTTTTTTTTTTTTTTCAAAATATGTAAGTGCTGCACCTACTCTATGTTTTACGAGCAAAGTTTTAGTTACACGTTATATTATTAAAGTATTTTATTGCAAGGGGCATCATATTTATTTGATCCGTATAATATTTTAATGTAAAGTGTTTAGAATGGAACGTTCGAACTAACTAAAGTTTAAAGTTGAATGCCTTGTTGATTATAAATATTGTATTTGTATGTAAGAAATTCAAATGTCAGGTAGGTAGGTAATAGGATTGTGTCACGGCCCCTCTTCCCTTTAATCTTCTTTTTTAGAAAGTCGGTCTAGTTTTACATTTCATTTACGAAAATTTTATTTTTCATGTCTCAAGAATAAAGATACATTTATTTTTAAACAGTTATATTCTAATTCAATTCATTGAAATTCAACTACAATTGACTTTACCAGCCGTCCACCACTATTTTTTCCTCAATCTTTTTTAAGTATGTAGATTGTAGATATATCTTATATACAGTATAGAGATAGATATATCCTTATTTGGGTTGCGGGGAATTTCGTAGAAAATGGGTTTTAATTTTTTAAAGCCGTGTTAATTCCTTATAACATAATGCTTAGTCTTTAGGTGGATATTTGTATTTGTAAAAATCTAAGAAAGTCCGTTGTCCATTGTTGAACGAACGTCGCGGCTCTTACTTAGTGATGTATAAATTAAAATGAATATGGATCAACTAAAGTGCAATATTCTTATGTAGACTCACTCAATACGCAATAATTTGTTGCTTATTATAATGAGGTAAGTATTCACATGCAATTAAAATATGAATGTAAACACCATACAAATTCAACATATTCAAACGTGTTGTAAAACAAGAATCACTGTAAAAACAATAACAAGTGTTGTTTACTGTTTATTTCATGTGTGGTGTACACATGAAATAAACAGTAAACAACACACTCTGGAGAAAAATCTACGAGTCAGTATTTACAGTCACGCAGACAGATAAATTAACTAGTCACATAAATAATAGAACATTAATATAAGACAGGATGAAATACAGCATATAAAAATGTATTATAAGAATGAACTTTCTCATAGATGATTACAAAATTTACAAGAGGGTTTGTGGTTTAACGTCATGGGTACAGAACGCTTATCGATTCTGCTTGGAATGCATGCAGATGCTTCCCTGTACTGTGCCTGTAGAGGTTATTAACAATAGATATATTTTTTCATGTATATTTTATTTACCTTGGTACCCTTTTCCTGTACATACCAATTCCGCCAATATAGAAACACAAACTCATTTAACATATTGTTTTTAGATGGTAAGTGATAACTAATCTTCTAGAATTGACAAAATACGTTACTATCTACTTCTGTTTTAAAAGGTACCAGGAATAGGTTTATAAAATTACCCAATGGTAAGTAATAGTCATTATGAGTGTTTCAGATGAGTCCATGGTAAGTACTTATATAGTGTTTCAGATGATAGTAATTGTAGCACGTTGTACTTAGTCCATATTCAAATGGGAACTGGTTTTGGAAGTTTATTTTGTCTATACATTATACTAAGTACTAACTACCTAGTTACATAATATTCAAAATAGAGTAGTTAAGTATAAAAATAGAAGTTATAGTTACTTAATAATAATATAATCAAGTCTCACAAACATGACCTTCAGAATGATTTCCTCAATGATGTCGTCATATTTTTCAGTTACGGTACTTGATGGATGATAGAGACAACTTGAGTTACTAGTACCTATCCTCGACATATGTAGGTAGGTATTGTTTATATTAACATATAGGTATATTGTGAGAAAATATTAAATTATGCCGTATTAGTGGTACCTATGAGTAAGTAACATGCAATTTCATGAAGCTTATAATGCCACCGTTGACCGACATCTTCTATAAAACATAAAACTGTAGGTATTGAAGCTTATCTTGATAAAAACTAAACCGGTTAACGGCCGCGGCGTGAACACGAGCTTGGCCATTTTAAAAAGTCAAGTAGGTATCTTAGAGTAGGTATGTATTGCTAATACATACTCTAAGACCTAAGTGAAGTATTCAATACGTTAGATCATAATATCTGCATAAATGATCAACAAATAACAGCAGCTTTTTTTTGCATTATATATTATGAAAATTATTATCTCCGTATACCTTAAATAGGTATGTGAAGAGCAACTGGTTGGTTTTTCAATATTATTAATCTTAACTGGTTTCAAAGTTACCTGGGCGATCGGCGGCAGCGAATTCTGATGAATGACAAACATTCATCTTGGTCTTGTCACCTCTCCTATTTGCCATATTTATTAACAATCTCACAACTCAATTAACTTCTCCCTACCATATGTTTGCCGACGATTTACAGATGTACACGCAGTCAACCCTTGATAACCTACCAAAAGCAGTTCATTCCATCAACAACGAACTGACCAAAATAGTAACATGGTGCAATCAATTTGGCCTAAAAATCAATCCGTCGAAAAGTCAGGTCTTCGTTACCCTACCAAATATCGGAGGTTGATTGGGGTATACTGCCTTCTGTACAGATTCGGAGAGAAATCATACCTTATAGCGACCACGTCAAAAATTTAGGTGTCTACCTGTTGTGAAGCTCAAGTGGCTCCCAGTCCGCTTTCGCCGGAATGTGCATTACTTGCAGTAACTTTATCGTGTCCTTTGACCCTAAGACTCCTTCATACCTTAAAAATAAATTTGACTTCCTGCACTGTGAAAACTATTCTCTTCGTTCAGTGGATAGGTAGGCTTGTCCTGTGCACACCTTTCCATCGCACGCGCTTTTATGGTGATTCTTTTATTATTACGACCATTAACCTATGGAATTCCTTACCTATATCCATAAGGTAAGCTCAAACTCTATCTAAATTTAAGAGCCTTGTACGTGACCACATTTTAAATCTTGCGTTTGAATCGATATAGTTTTTTGTATTTGTAGTATATAGTTATTATTATAATATATGTTTATATTTTTAAGATGTAACTATTTATATATTATTTTTTATTATATGTAATTTATTTATAGCATTATCTTGTAGGTATATATACATATTTTATTTTTTTATGTATATATATCTTATGATATGCTATATTATAAAAAAAAAATTGTTTTATTTCAGGACATGTGTTCCCATATGGAAGTTACAATAATAGAATGGAAGTATACAAAATCAAGATAAAAATTAAAAACAATTAGAGCATCATTTATATTCCCTTGACTTCATAGATCTATGATACATAATGTGATGCATGAACATTGCACCAGTAAAGAAGTAAAGGATTGTCATAATAGTTACAGACAGCCACCAGAATACCATTACTGGAGCGTCTCATTCTTTCCCAAAAACTTGCGATTCGAGATCGCATTATGGCCCTGACATCCGAGAACCCCGTCTCAAAAAAATGCCAGATGCACTACAGTACCTGGGCAGTTTCATGAAGAGTCTGTATGCGTTATTATACTGCACTCTCAATGACGAAATCGCTTTATTTGTGAAGTTACACCACAATTGACACGTATACATGCACATAGAATATGTTTTAAATAGCAATTTTTTAACGTCGGTAGTGCACCTGGCAAATCTTCTCGCCAGCATGTTGCTTCGGACTGCAAGGGCCCTGCGCTCTCTCTCTATGTCTGAATCGTCTTTTAGATCCCCCGTTAAAATGTGACCCAAATATTTAAATTGTCTCACGATTTTAACAGGAGAACCAGGAATTATATCCTTTATTAGTGTGTATTAGTGATGTAACGAATATTCGCATTCGCATTCGCATTCGCCAATATTCGCATATTTTTCGATATTCGCATTCGCATTCCTATTCGCAAAAAACGATGCGAATATTTAGCGAATGTATTTAACAAACAAAAAGGAAATTATTATATGGTTGCATATGAAATGATAACACAACTGATAAGATTTATAATTTATATATTTTTATTTAACCATACTTGAATTTAAAAAAAATATTATGGAACAGTCTTGGTAAGCAACTAAATTAGAAACACTTTCTCTTTTGTTCTTGTTAGTCTAATTAAAATATTAACAAAATCACAACTTAACTCCACCACAGAAAAAATAATGAAGGTCCATGCCTTACATACATTTTGAAAAAAATCGAATTCTAAATTCTAGTATCTTTTGTGAAAACAGAACTTCAGAGATCCAATCAAATCTAAGTATAATATTAATTTATAACCTTTTTGGCATTAATTATATATTTTTCCATCCCACTATATATTTTCTAAGAATTAAATATGATAATGAAATATAAACTTAAAAAACCAAATAATGAATACAAATAATGAATAAGCTTTTTACAAAAAAAAAAAAAAGTATATTATTTCTATTTAAAACAAAAGTAAAGTTCTAATATTCATAATGTTAATAGACCGGGAGATATTGACACAAAATTTCGAGTCATTTGTAACAGGATGGCGGTTCTACAGGGTTCTTAGTACGCAATGACAAAAAGAAAAATGATGGTGTGAACGCTGGTATCGGCGGCTTAGTCGCGTGGGCGTTAGTCGAACTCGTCGGAAAATAGCGAAAGTCAAACGATTTGTAACAGTATGGCACTTATTTTTCCTGTAAGTTTGAGGATCAACGAATATAAATACAAAATTTCAAAGATCTAGGTGTTGGAAATCTTCACTTATATAAATTAATAATAAATTAATTTTTCAAGTATGACAGCACTTTTTCCCCCTACTAGAAGTATGGCAAATATAATAATGGTCACATTTTATCAAATACTCTCCAAAAATCCAAATGCAATACTGGTACAAAAAGTTTGGCGAAATAAAAATTTTTTGCAGATTTTTGGCGGTATGGCGACCATTTGGAATCGTCCGAAAAGCATGGCATGGCGATTTTCGTAAATGGCTGCACGACGATGGTTACCTGTGCAAAAGTTAGCCTGGTACAAATAGTTGAATAATTGTTTTATTTAAATCAACACATTCGCGTCGGTATGGCGGGCTGTAAGTCACACCGGAAAAGTATGGCATGACACTACCGCCTACTTCTTTTTTATGGGCTATCGGTAAATTCTAAAATTTTTGTGTTACAAATCGTTTGACTTTCGCTATTTTTCCGACGAGTTCGACTAACGCCCACGCGACTAAGCCGCCGGTACCAGCGTTCACACCATCATTTTTCTTTTTGTCATTGCGTACTAAGACCCCTGTAGAACCGCCATCCTGTTACAAATGACTCGAAATTTTGTGTCAATATCTCCCGGTCTATAACATTTGGTTTCAATTGCACATTTTTTCACTAATTTTCTTTTTCTATGAATTAAAAATAATGAAATATAAACTACTCTCACTACTCATGTTTTTATACCACTTTGTCACTTGAATATCAGTTAAATTTGGGAAATGCAATAACACCAAACTAACCTCAAATCAAAACAAAACTTTTCGAATGAACTTTCTGTGACTAACTTCGTTCATTCAACCTGTATCGGCTCGGCTATGTTCAATTTAAGCATGGCCGACACGAAGTGTCAAACATTTTGCGCGCGCTTTATTTGAAATTTAACATTCGCATTCGCATTCGCATTCGCGAATATTGAAGATGAATATTCGCATTCGCATTCGCATTCGCGAATGTGAAAAATCCAACATTCGTTACATCACTAGTGTGTATATTATGTTTTTTAGTATCATCTATAATTATGTTTAACTTTTTACCTACTTCCGCTGTAGTAATATTGTTTTTCACACAATCTGTTGGTTGCCTGGAAGAGATTACTTGTTAGGAATAAGGCCGCCTTCTTTGTTGTTTGTACTAGTTTAAGTTTTATTGTATCTACCTACTTTTGTTATGTGGGCAGCACAATAAAGTGTTTAAGATAAAATAAATAAATATTATTTATCGCGATACACTTGAGATGTCTCGGAGTTCAAGCATCGATAAAACAACCAAAAAGCATATCGGTCCGGGACTTCCGGGATCTCACGACTCATTCAGTCAAAGGCCTATCCAACAAAAAACCCGACTGCAAATTTTACTATTTAATATTAATAGTAAAATTTAATTACATTTTTGCGCAAATTTCTTTCTATGACTATTGACACCATTCTCATAAAAATACGATAAGCCGTTTAGAATGCGTGCCAAAGAAATATACATATACCTACATACACTCAAAAAATATAACGCTCCCTTTGTCGCACTCGGGTAAAAAGATAAAACACAATTCTCTAAAACATAATATTCTTTAGTGTTTATGTTAATAATCTAATATGAAAATTATCTGCATAGAAAATAATTAACTAATCGTGGTGACGAATGGAATAGGTAGATCAGATGCTGCAATTTGCTAAGTTTTTAGTTTTTTTACAATCCATATAGTTAGTTACAGTACTGTAAAAATAAAAATATAGAGTATTATTTATATTAGGTGACTATATATATTTTTTAAATTAGGTATGCTTCGTGAGAACCGTATTTAAAATTAAATAATAGGTACGTCAATAAATCGGTACTTAACCATTACAGAATCAATGGTGATAATATAATTTTCATATTCATAGCAATAATTCCATGCCAATTGTCACGTATAACTCAGATAAGAATTTTATGGACGAAACATTTTAATAACAGAAATCAAATAACCTTAAAATTAACCTCATGTTATCAAATACTACGCACTAACTATTTCAGAGAAATTCAGATTAATGTACCTACTTTTTTTAGTTAAATTTCAACAAGCTAGGTTTATTAGGTTACGGTACTTCAATGCTATTTATATCTAGTTGTTTTTCAGACTTTCTTACATTACGGTATTAAAATCCGCTTTGCCATGACCGCTGATCTGAATCAAATCAAAATATTATATAAAAGTTTGGAAAATCCAAAAGTGCACGCCTCATAATCTCAGTCGATATTTTTTTTTGTTTATTTAATAACAATTAAACCACATCGAATCAGACCCTGAAAAATGAAAGGGTTCTATTCCTGAGCATACTCAAGCGTAAGAGAAAAAAAAAAGACTCGATTAGTAAAGTATTCGGTCGCTATCGTGTTAACAAGAAAATCCTCCGCACATACAGACACACGGACGTCCAAGACAGAACTTTTTTAAACTGTTTTTTAACTAGTTTAAATAACAAAAATGACATCAAAAATATCATGAATGTTAAAAATAGTGTTTTTTCTTAATATGTGTGTGTATGTATTATCTTACAAGTGCAATGTATGATACATAAAGACATTTTAAGTTTGAAAAATCAGATGTTTTGCGCGAAGTGACAGTAGTACCCACCTCAACGCTTCGCTTATGAGGCGTGCAATATGATCCGTATAAAACTATCGTCCGAGCGGGCTCCCCGCTTAGCTCAGCGAAGCTTCGAGATTTGACACATCTGTTGCTTATAATAATATATGTGTGATCATGTGTGAAAAAGGCTTATCAATTTAGATTTAAATATGAACAAGAATATTTTATGTCCTAATTAAGTTGTATAAACGATGATATATACTAATTACCATATCTAAACATGCACATATCACGTTGGCGTTAGCTTCAATTAATGTGGCTAACATCGTCAAAGGCACATAAAAAATGCATGAACCTATATCGAGTCAGTCAGTCAAGTTGACCTGGAAGCGAAAAATGTGGTAAGGTACCACTGTGATTTTTTATTTGATCCAAGTGAACCAGTTATCTTGCACATACCTGGTACTAAAAATACTACGCGAAGTTCAACAATGATTTTCTCATTTAACTATGTAAGTACCTATGTATGTAGGTATGTCTTTTAGTTTAAACATGATTAAGTAGATATGCATATTGATACAAAAATTAACAACTCCCTAACTATTTTATTGAATAATATTATGAAATATTATAACGTCTACATACCTATTATTAAAAAAATTTGGGATAAGTAGGTATGTATGTGTATACCCGGCGCGGCGAATGATGATCACTATGACAGTTCGTCTTAGTGATTGCTCGTATGATGGGTCGTGTCGATACTTTACTATTTTATAGGCAAAGGCGTGGTTTGCATTCAGCCACGTCGGTAAACATGTTTTTACAAATATTATAAAATGAATTTTTAACTAAATTTTTTAACGTCTATTATGTTGTAATTGTATTAATTTAAGTTTTTTAGCATAGATTAAGTAGGTAAGTAAAACGAAATTTTTCCAAAACATAAAAATGCGCCTTATCATTTTCGCGTAATTTTTAACCCGTTTAACACAGTGTATATTATTTTATCATGAAAATGGAAGCCCCCATTTAATTTGTCTAAAAAACTTATATTATCATAGGTAAGTAATTTAACGCGAACGGTAATTAATTAATTAATTATGCTGCGATCTTCTGTTCCATTCAATAGTGAATGAACTAAGTTTAAGCATGGAAAAAATGTGAACTCGTTTCCATTATCGAAATTTGTTTATCGATACTTTCCCGCACTAGTCGATAAATGCCAACGATGTAAGTAAGTTTTGTAGGAAGTAAACGCAAAGCAGATTGATATAATTTCTCGTAAATGTTAAGAATTGTTTTAATTCCAACGGAATATCATTGTAATGGCATAAAGCTACGTAAAAATTAATAAATGCCATTTTTAGACGCCTCCAATACGTTTCTAATTTAATAGTGACATTACAAGTTTGTCTCTTGAGAATAACTGTCAGTGTCATAGGAATCATCATTCGGCGCTCCGGGTATAGTATATTATTATTTTCAAAGAATACTTGGAAGATGAGAAAAATGTAGTTAGGTAATCCTCGTCTCTAGTCGTCGTAGCTCTATCTTTCTGTAGCTTTTAAGCTTTAAACTTTTAACATACCAGTTACCAGCTTATGATACTTAGGTAATTAATTTATGCCATAAAGTTTATACTTTATACGAACTGACATATACCTACCTACTATGTATATATATAAATAAATATTGTATGTACGATAATTAAGCATGGTGATAAAATTAACAAATTAGTTAGGTACCTATGTAAAGAAAGCTCTGTAATAAATATAAAAATAAGGCTTTGAATACGGGTGATACAAAAGAAGTACCTAGAAAATATTATTTCATAGAAATTTGATCTTGGTATTCTGTAGTGTTATGTGAAGTCTTTTCCAGTGTTAGACCGTCTATCTAGTGATAACTACACTTTATGTTATCTAGGTGTATGATTCAAGACTTCCTCAAGACAACAACTTAATGAATAATCTTGATTTACATATGTTTATCTACTAGGTAGGTACCTACCGATCTGTTTAAGTATCCGATTAGACTTTTGCTAAGATAAATCTGTGCAAAATTTACGAACATTATCTAAAAAACTTAAATGAAATCTATAAGCAATTCAAAGAAAGAAAGAGAATCGTGATTTCTGTGTACATATCACGAAAAGTTAGAATGATTGATTCGTATGTCACGTTGATGGATACAAACTCATATGTAATTCAAGGTCTGTGTCCGCTGTTTTGTTCGTGATTATAATGACGTCAGCTGGCGGACTACAAACGTTGCTAAAATCTAAGTGCTTTTTAGTTTTTACCACGCCGGCCGCCCGCCGCAGTCGCTCGGCGCAACGCTCGCCTATAGACGCTGTCGCGGCGGTAACGCTAGGTACCGAATAGCAATCGATCGCTTTCATTCACAATGTTTTGATCTGAAACTTTATAAATACTGTAGTATACTATGACCAGTCGGTAAACGGACTTCACATAGAAAGTGCAAGCACTGTACGAAGTTTGAAATCCACAGTGAGATCGCGTGAGAGTCAAAGAACCGGTTTTGTTGCTGTTAATTTATTTTCTCATCATGAAGGATAAAAATAAACGGTAAGTAAATTTTAATATTTTCTAGTTTTTTTTTTTCTACGAAAATGTGGGGAAAAGAAAATTCTTTACAAAAAAAATGTCCAAATTAATTCCATGAAGCTGTACTTAATGGTAAAATTATTTTTATGAATTCAAGCAAATAAAAAAGTTACATCAAAATATTAAATATCCCAGACCATCTAAATCATGTGGGTAATAGGTATCTAGGTAATAAGAACGATACAAAATACCTACTTAAAGCACAGATTAATTTAATTCGTTTTAAGTATTAATTAATTAGGAGTTTCGACAAAATTTTGAGGTTGAGCTGTGTGAATTGTGTCATTCATTATCTTCTAAAAACAAAAATATAATACCTACCTACTAAAGGACCTTTTACTTTTTTGTGGTACTGTGGCAACACAAAAAATATAATAATATCTAATACAGTCAGTATACCTCAAACTCAAACTCAAACTCAAACATTTATTTATTCAATTAGACT
>CAJQZM010036773.1:0-37426 GCA_907164665.1 Colias nastes
TCACATATTTGAGCCAAACAGCGCACGGACCGAGTACACGGCCTTAAGTGGAGGTCGTTTCACGAACGTAAATGAGGCACACAGATTTCATATAGATATTTGTAAATGGCGCTAGTTTGCGCAGCTTTATTTAATAATTTTTTTATTAATTTTTTATATCAAAATAAATATAAGGATATTTGTATTATTCTTACGCTCCTCCAGGTCTTTAGCATTACTTTTCGATACACCTCTCAAGCCAAATTTATGTTTTAACTTTAGTTTTTATAACTAGAATATAGAGTATTTTCATTTTTGTTTAAAACAACCGGCAAATTGGTTTTAAAATTGTGAATATCCCGATTTTATACGGAACTTTTAATCCATATATTCTTCTAAGGAAATATTTAAAGAGTTGAAGTTAAGCTCGTTGCAATTTTAATCAAAGGAAGGAAAGAGAATCTATGAACAATACTAGGCTGCGCCCGTAGCGTCGCTTATGTATATTTTAGTATTTCTGTCTCTGCAATTCTATTTTTACGTTTTATTTTATAGATCGTGACAGCTTCTACTTTCCTGCACTAGAAAGACGAGAAATAGAAATTAAAGTTATATACTATAGCGAGTAATATAATATGTACCTACCATTATTTATTTAATGCATCTGCTTTCCTCAATACGACTGTAAAATTTGTATTGAAATAGATCTGAATGTAAAAATTATACCAAGTACATTTTTTTTCTGTAGATAGGGAAGCTTAACCACAATCTCGCCTGATGTAAAGCTAAGATGTGGTCTAAGATGATACGCGCTTCTCTAGTAGATACCCGTTCACTCTACACTAGAAATAGTGTAAGCGTAATTGAGTAGATGCCTAACATACATTTCCACAAGACTGACAAATAAAACAACAATACATCGTGATATTAGCAACTAATTCTTAACATCTTATAAAACAAGAAGCCCGCACCTTACCCTAATTGAACCGGATCAATACAAAACATCCTAACACCTCATAATAAATTCAAAATGATACTTAAATTAGCCCACTTTCGAAGTTTAGTCCATCACAATGTTTTTAAAACAAAGCCCAGCCTTGAACCGCATCTCTACACTCCACAGTCCTTGACATTTTGCAGTCAGATGATGTTCACGTGGAGATTAGAACATTTTCTAGCCACTTTTGAAGACTACGTGATTGCCGCAGTTTTGTATTGTATATAGTCTATAGATTTATAAGTAGCACTTATAGAATGTGGAATAACGGTTTAATAGGTACTTTTGTGGTAGGAGCTTTTGAGTCATGATTACTTCGACGAAATAGCATGATGTCTTTCAGAAATATATTTATTCCCTTCCCCCTATCTCCTATTGAAAATAGATAACTCGCAGTCTACAAAAGTCGTACGTGGCGGTCGATTTTAAAATTTCATCAATTAATTGAATAGTTCAGTATCTAGTTATAATTATTTATACTAGAGCATTCAACGACTATACTTTCCATAAAAAAAATAAAATTACCTTGTAACGTTGTCTTGTTTTTAAATTATACTTGTAAACAATAGTTACGTCCAAACTTTAAAAACAGATACAACATGGGGTCTTTTATTACGCTTTTAATAGCTTCCAACAAATATATATCAACGCTGCAAATTTAAAAGGAAAAGACAATTACACTCAGCATATTTTATATAACCTTTGGCTCGGTTCCAGAGACATTGCATTTAAGGTTTTAAGGTCGGAGTCCCGTTGTTTTGAAGTTATGTCTTCATTTAACGTCGCAGTGACCATTGCTAATATTTATTTGAGAAAGTTAACTCGTTGTAACCATTATGCTCGAGTATATTTTTACTCTGCATTTTTAGAATACTCTGTGGTTATGTGCGCTATTTTTTGCGAGAATTCCCGCTAAGATTTAAAGTGTAGGACTGAATTTTTTTAAAACAATAACATAATATCATAGTTGTTTATAATTGCATGAAATTGTTGAGAATCTTACTTGCGTTTTCCACATTTATTTGTTGAAGAATTTAAGTCTGTCTGTTTATATTACGTTTTGAAAATTAAACTTGAAAATTCATCCGTTTTTATTACTTAACAAATAGATAAATGCCGCAGTATAAAGTTCGTCAAGCAAGGCCTGTAATTTAGTCAGAAGAAGGGGTCTCTAACCCTCATATTGTTCGAAAAAAATGAAAAATATCTTTAGAATCTTTTCAATAATTAAAACACGTGAGCTTTTCAATCGAGAAGCATGTCTTTGGAAAAAAGATCATCTGACCTAATTAAGAAATACAATACAGCCTCTGTCCCTATTAAATAACTTATGAAATAGGTCGAATAGTTTCTAAATAAATCCTAACAATTTTAATGATTTAGATAACTTAATATTTCTATAAAATATATTCGATTTAGAATGATCTGCAATAAAAATATTGGTTTCCATCTACTTCAGGTGGAATGCATCAGAGCTTTAGAATTATAGAAAAAAAAGACCATTTTCATCAGCAATGAAGATAGCAATTATTAACAGCTCAACCAAGCTTTATTATTATAAATTACTAGCTTCCGCCCGCGGCTTCGCCCGCGTGGTGTTTTTTCGCAATAAAAGGTAGCCTATGTTCTTTTTCAGGGTCTAAAGATTGTCTGTGACTAATTTCATCAAAACAACAAAATCGGTTGAGAGGTTTAAGCGGGAAAGCGTAACAGACAGATAGAGTTACTTTCGCATTTATAATATTAATATAGTAGGGATTTGAAATATAAAAAAGTAGTCAGTGCTATTTTAATTACGAAACGAATAAAGAATAACAATTGTATTGTATTGTACTTATTTCTTTTATATTGTTGTGATTTGTGTTGACTTTAATTAATTATTTGTTTTGTTCGTTGTAATGACATAGATAAGCATTGTTTTAGTTAGATTTTACGATTTTGATTTTACTATGGCACTTGGGAAACTTTAAATGTAACTTCAAATAAAAAGAGCGTGTGTGCCGAGCACACGTGTCAGAAGTGAAACTTCTTTGGTAAGATTCAAAGGTACCTAAATCGTCGCCTTACGCCATGACGTGACCGTATTGCCATGACGCGACGTTGAAATTTTACTCTCAACGCGCCTAAAGAAGTTTCACTTCAAAAATTGTTTGATACTTCCTTTCTTTGAAAGTTTAAACATTGTCAATTTTCACCATTTAGGAAGTTATATAAAACACAAACTGACTTCATATCAAACCTAACACATTATAATTATCATCAATTTCATCAACATCGCATTAACCATTCACGGTGTACACAGGTACATACATCAAAACGTCTCAAGCTAATTAGGTCACTATATCAGCACTGCAATTGTATCTAGCTGAATAATCTGTATCGGAAAGCCATTAATACGAACGTTCCTGCTTCTATCTGCAATAACTTTATAGTAAGGCCCTTTAAGTAGATTGAGCTATAAGGGCGAATAGTTATGTAAATTAATTTTTAGTAATGCTAGTAACTACTTGTATAGTAGTATCTGTGTATAGTAGTATCTGTGTATAGTAGTATCTGTGTATATTTGAACAATCTGGGAAAATAAAGTTGAAGACTGAAGTGTTAAGTAATACGTGATGACTTCTATGAATTGTACTTACAAAGACCAATTCATTGCCTGTTTATGTGTCAGCAAATATTTGAAACGTGTGGACCGATTTCGTCGATTTCGTTGAGACTATTATACGACGATCCTCCATCGTAAGGATTGACTTTAGTTACATGACATTTATTATAAAAACTGTTTACCGTTTACCTAAAAAAAAATGGTTTCGCACTACCATGCCTACTAAGTTAAGAAACAATAAACATACCTATCATAAGATGTACAAATAAAAATTACACACACATTATAAAATACTTACCCAACAGTTAAGTCGAATATATTGCTCCTAATAGAGCTGGACATAGCCATGTTTCCGAAGCCCTTTCTGGCCACGATCACCGATGTGTTCAGATCAGGCAAAGAAGTGCCCACAGCGAGCAACGTTAGCCCCATGACCTCTGGGGTAAGTACGCATTTGCCCCAGCCTAACACATAAGTACATTATACATTATACAAACAACTACTTACCCTACAGTTACGTCGAATATATTGCTCCCAACAGAGCTGGACACAGCCATATCTCCGAAGCCCTTCCTGGCCACGATCACAGAAGTGATAAGGTCAGGCACAGAAGTGCCCGCAGCGAGCAACGTTAGCCCCATGACCTCTGGGGGCACGTACGCGGTTGCCCCCGCCACATTTGCCCACCACACCATGAGGTAGGAGAAAAACGCTATCCATACTATCGAACCTATAAATGTTACGGGGAAAAACTTCTTCCCTGGAAAGAAAGAAATAATATTGTTATGAGACATTTCTGTTTCTTGGACATTTTTGGAAGATTTTATGTTGTTATTTTATAAGATTACTGAATAATGTGACTGAAATATAATATTATGTACTTTGTGAGTCAAATTAGCTACACTCTGATGAATCCAAGTAGCAGAAAAATGGATATAACACAAAAACACAATGCTTTATTGTTGGTTTACTTAAGTATCTTTAAAGTTATGGACATTTCAGCTTGAGAAATGGTTGGAATTAATGACTTCGATTTAATATTATAAAGTATATGAAGAGGGGTCTGAATTTTAACATAATAAAATATGATAATTCACTGTTATTTAAAGCCAAAATTTTATAATGGATGACTAAAAGTAAATCTGAATCAAACGTGCTTTCTTTTACAAAAGATACTTTAATATTTCAATCACTTAAATCAATTGGACGAAAATCGACATCTATAAAGTTGTAGCAATTAATTAAAAAATAGAAAGACTGTCTCATAATCTAGAAAGGAACACCGGACTCTAAAACTAGGAGACTTTGGCCCTACACACCAAGGAGATATAGGCAATTATTTTACAACACTGGCAGTAATAATGCAGCAAATTCAATTGTTCTCGCGTAATGGAGGCTTGTCAATATCAAATCTACTCTGAATGCTCAGCTGCTAATTGCATTAAACTCCTGACTGATCGCATCTCACACGTTATATACGCTATCTGTCTTAGATACGATGTTATGCTTGCAATGGCCTTGATTGTAATGCTGGGGATTAAGGAATGCATTTGCGTCGATTTGGGATTCTGCTTGTATTGAAAATCTATACTAATATTTTAAAGCTAAGAGTTTATTTGTTTGTTTGTTAGAACGCGCTAATCTCGGAAACTACTGGTCCGATTTGAAAAATTATTTCGGTATTAGATAGCCCATTTATCGAGGAAGGCTATAGGCTATATATCATTACGCTAAGACCAACAGGAGCGGAGCACTGCGGGTAAAACCGCGGAGCACAGCTAGTCTAGTATATGATAGAAGTATTTACAATACATCTTGATGTAATAGTATATGGTACTTTAGATATGACAAATCTTATTGAAAGGTTTTGAAATGTTTTATGAACTTATAGCCAATACATAAAATAAATACAGCCATTGCTATTTCGGCTGAATTTAGAGAAGTACTCTTAAAAGATAAGCCATAAATCTGCGTTGACATATTCTCTGTCACTACTCTACTCCCACATATCTTAAGGTGTGGGTTTGATCCCTTGTTAGATGGTACTTACGTGTTAGGAAACATGTCAACGTCGTACTGCTGCCAAAATTGCCTTGGCCTAATCTTTTAACACTGTCATTATAGATACATCTCCTTGGCGTAATCTCCTAGTATTTTGTCAGGATTAGTTTATTGTGCAAAACGTTAGTATAATTTGTTATTTACTGGCTGTTTCCTGCATATTGTCCACGACTTCGTTCGCATGGCCAGACAAAAAATAAAAGTTGTCGCACATGGCACTTTTCTAATAAAATGGTTATATCCTAGTTCATGGTTTTCTTGCGTCTAGCATTCACTAACTACTAATTGCACTAACTTTAGAACAATCTGGAAAATTCTTAGTTCTGCCCATCAATCACCATTTTATTTTACTCATCATTAAATCAAATCTTCTTATATTCTTCTATTAATTATTATTCATGAAGTCTTACCTCTCGGAGTCCTCGTGTCCGGGAGGGTCATCCATAACGGGAAGACAATGGGCGCGACTAACAGATACGTTATTCGCTTGCGGAAACCAGAGGGCCATGACATGTCCAACGGCGTCGTGTCGTCCTCTAGGTCTCCTATCTGTAACAATATGAAGAACTTCAATAATTCTTAAAGCAACAAAAGGGGATTGGGAAAGTATTAGATGCTGGAAGCTGGAAGAATATCGTGTTTTTAATTTCGTAATCAAAATATCAAACTCAATCATTTATTCAAGCAGCCTTTTTTAAGAAGCGCTAAGGAAAGATAAGGAATATGTTTAGTTTAGTGTGCAAAGAATAATTTCTATATGGTCAAATATGTTTTATTTTTAAATCCGGAGGTTACAGTTTTTGTTAAAGATAGACACCAGTTCCAAGGTAAGGCATGTAAGGAACTACAATTTTCGAACCTCAATAAACAAAGACCTTTATTTTGTGTCATACCTCATTAAATGCAGTTCTCATTTACTATACATGTATGTGTGTATGGTAAATACCGTGCAGAGTATTAAGTCGTAGGACTTGCCAAGTGCTAACTACGAAATAGCTTGAACCCAACTTAAAGTTGAGCGTAAGAGAAACATTTAATGCTTGTATCGTGGTGATTTATCTACTTTATAATACCGTCTTGGCTGTTTTCCATCCCGTTTTATCTGAAATTTTCTAGGCTAAACGATTTCAATTATTTGTTACAGTTATTTTTAGATCCATAATTTTATGTTATGAATGTTTTTGTGTGTTACAGTTTTACGGTTAAAATATGGAAACATTTATGAAAACTTCTAGCAAGGAGATATTTTAGGATCTACAAATAGTATAGCGCGAAAGCTATAATATTCAGTTTGTAAAAATAAAGAAATATGTTAAAAGAACAACGGCAAAGCATAGGTACATAAGTATTACTTTGTACCCAAGACATCTAATTTCTTTCTTAGACTTTATGAGTGAGTATAAAGTGAACAGGTTTACAACGTATTACCATATTATTGGAATGACAGTATTGGTTGGTCAGTAAGTGTGTGGTAAGTGTGGAAGTCTTATTAATCTTATTAATCAAATAATTTATTTTTGTTTATAAAACGTTTATATATTTGAAATACGAAACTTTCTAAACTACATTTTTACAAAACTTAAGAAACCGCCGAGTATGTTATTTAGAAAACTGAATCGGAAATAGTTAAAAGGTCAGTTTTGTATACAATTTGGCATACAACATCAATTCAGCAATACGGAGTGGAGTTGATACAGCACGACTGACACAGTATTCAAAAGGGCCCTTGGAGTATCGAGGGCCAAGTTACATGTGTGTTTCGTAAAGCTTGAAATGAAAGAATGAAAAATTCTTTATTGCACACAAAAATACAGGATTACAAAATAAGAGCGATACAAGTTAAAATATGTACAGAGGGCTGTCTTATCGCTGTAAGTGATTTCTGCCAGACAACCCGCAAAACCATAAGGATTACATATCTACAAGCTTCTTCCACATTTAAATATAAGTCTGTGTGTGTATTCATAATTGTGTAAGGTCAGTGATGAAAAGATAGGCGCTTGGCTTATTGCTTTTGAATACATAGGTACGCGGCTCTTTCGTCGAAATTCGCATTTTTCTTAATTGAATTTGTTTTTTTTTTCTTTTCTTAGTAGAATAGTGTAGCTTGATGTATCTCTTACTGTTTCGTATTACTGAATGGTATTTAATATTTTATGAATATTTATAAATGTCTATTTCTCGCTTAATACATTAAAAAAAAAGCTTATCTATTATAATATAAGGAAACATCAATTTTTAGAGTCATCGGCAGTACCTACTTACATATTTTTTCCCGCGAATATCTGCAACAGCTAATGTTTTATTACATTTTTATATAATTCTGTACGCATCCATATTAACATGCACTTAGCTCGAATTGTCATACTCTATAGAATCACAGAATACATATCTATCATTATAACATAGATCATAAAATATACAAAAAAACTCACCTCTTCTATAACATCTAGCTGAACATCAGCCAAGCCCCCGTTCGGCAGATCGAGCGGGGTCTCCTTGGCGGTCGCAGCTGCATTCTTCGCGGCCGCTGCGCCCGCGCCGCCAGCCGTCGGCTTGGTTGCTTCGAGCAGCACTTTGAGAGACGCGATAGCGTGCAACTGCGTCGCTTTCTCGTCTACTTTACCTAGATCGAGCCAAGTGGGATTAGTATTTATTGAGATTTTGTTTTGGTAGGGACATTTACTTAGTGGAGGTAGAAAACTGTTGTTTAGTTGTAATGTGTGTATTATTTTAAGTTGGGTCGCTTTCTCGTCTACTTCTAGATCGAGCCAAGTGGGATTAGTATAAAAATTAGTAAAGGATTATTGAGATTTTGTTTTGGTAGGAAAGATTTGCTTATATTTATTTATTTATTTAGAAAACTGTTGTTTAGTTGTAATGTTTGGAATATTTTAAGTAGGATCGCTTGCTCGAGCCAAGTGGGATTAGTATGGTTGGATATTATGAGTATTAAAGGGTTGGTAATAATTTTCTTAGTAGAAAACTGCTGTTTAGTTATAATGTGTGCAATATTTTAAGGATTTATTAAGACTATATTGTTTATGAGGGTAATATCGGTTGGTTGGTATAATAATGATTATGCTGTTAAGATTATAGGCCTTTTCTAGAAATTAAGTACTTAATTAATTAATTTGAAATTACGGTGTTTAACGTAATTTCCACTTGATAATTACATAATTAAAGTAGGTATAGGTATGGTTATTGGTTATACCAATGAGCCGTTTTTAAATATGTATGTTTTAATTTTCCTATTGTCAAACTAGCATACTTAACAGGAATATTATCCAATTCTCGGACAGAATAATTGAATGTTCACGAAATCAGAAAAAATGCAAATCCCATAGGCCCTCACGCCTTAAACAGTCCTCAATTGTCAGCAGAACGTATATCAGTTAACATTACACTCTAGTAAAAGATGTTATTCGAGAGAAGAAAGATGTACAAGCGTTGGCGTAGCGCGGGCCTCCGCCGAAACGGGCCGCCTGGGGCCACTAGAAATACGCAGCCCCTTGTTTTTTTTGAATAGCGGATAGTATATGCTATTATGTATAAACTTCATAAAATGTTAAAATATACTTAATTTGTACATCATACCATTGCCCAAGAAGAACAACTGTAAAAATTAATACTCAATGTTTCTAATATCTAGGAAAGTATATTTTACCATTTTCCGTATATATTTATTGTATTATATTTCCTATACCGACCAGGCTTGGGGCCCCTCAGAACCTTGCTACGGTTCTGTGTACAAGTCTCATACAAGTATACAAAGTAAAATTGGTCCCTTAGAAGTAGGTCAAGCCGCGCAGATACCACGCGATATGGCCTGTTCCGGAACCAAACTTTGCTCATTGACAATGAATTTAGGACTTAAATAATATAAGCCTTTGAAGAAAAGGCGTTCCAATGTAGGAATAGGTGTTTTATACTGCTGTTGTTATCCTTCTAAAATTTTTTAGATCTTTAGTTAGGGTTTAAAGTAGGCTTTGTTCCTTTGCTGTTGTTAAATTTCTTAATCATAGTTGTTTTGGTTGTTGATTAATCGGTTAGTTTTTTCTTGTGTTTTTATTAGATAATAAAGATTACACATTATTTTTAAGAACTTTTGTTTATCCTAACATTATACATAACTAGAACATATTATGAAAAAATAGTTGAACCAAAAATTTTAATATCGTGTACGAACTGTACCATCTTTATGACTAAATGTCAATTATACAGTACATATAGTTTTAGACAAAAGGTGTTTTGTTTTAATTAAAATTGTGTTTAAAGATCTTTAAGTTGAATATTGATTGCCTGATGTTATAAACTCGCTAATGCAGTTAATTAATTGCGTTATAAAACCAAAGATTTACTTCACGGCGAGTGTGGTCATAGACTGACTATCAAAAAGTGTTTAATTCCTCATATTCCTATTAATATCGACTATTTGACGACGCGGTTGGCGCAGTGGTAAAGTAACTGCCTACTGAGCCGACGGTCCCGGGTTCGATCCCCGGTCAGGGCAAATATTTGTGTGATGAACTCAATTATTTGTTCTTGGGTCTGGGTGTTATTATCTATATATGTATTTATTAAATATTATATTTATCGTCGCCTAGTACCCACAACACAAGCCTTAATTGAGCTTACTGTGGGACTAGGTCGATTTGTGTAATAATGTCCTATAATATTTATTTATTTATTTATTTAATATACTAGTATAAACGGTTTATACCCTTATAAAGGTCCTTTAGGGAGCTTGGAAAGGAAAAGGACCCTTGGTGTAGTATGACAAAAACATGTCAATATAATTTAATATAACTTTGAAAGCTTAATATTAAGTGGGATGTAATATAGAATAAAGAACAGCTTTTTAATCCGAGTATGATTAAATTTAGTTTAATCATACTCGGATTAAAAAGCTGTTCTAAAAATCTAAAATTAGGATGTATATTGAAACTAATATTATAAAATATTATTTTTCGTTCGTTTGCGACGGACTATCGAACTTGAAAAAAAAAATAAAAATATCTTTATTGAGTACAAAAATTAAAACAGTACAATTACAGTGAGGCTCTGTCTTCCTAGCTAGGAAAATCCTGTGTTAAGGAAGACAGTTCCTTCCCAGAGAGCATGTTCAGTACAAAACAAAGATTACATTAAAAAAAACAGAGAAAGTAGAAAAAAAAAACATATAATTTCGTTCGTTTGCGACGGACTATCGAACTTGAAAAGTATTGAATCGTTCATTCAATGCATGTTGAATTTTAAACATTGATTCCACGTGCAGTGAATTTGACGTCAGCTATATTATTAACATAATATAAACTTAATTATTGACTTAAATTTCAAGGTTTTGCATTTAAGATGATAATATACAGTACAATAGTTAATAAAGTCCTGTTCCTCTTGCGGTGTGAAACAGATGCATCTGGCTGTTACACTGCAGATGACAGAGTAACTTTTCTTCTTTTTAATAGAGTATGTTTCGTTATTTTCCATAGCACAATAAAAATATCAAGTCACACAAGCATTATATTTTCATAAAACATTTAAACTTAAACAGCTTTTTTATTACGTAAGCCATTTACCAAAACTTTTAATAGGTTTTCTCATACAAGTAGTCTGCTATTAATAACTAGCTACGCTCCGTGGTTTCACCTGCGTGTATCCGCTCCTGTTGATCTTAGCGTAATGATAATATAATATAGCCTATAGCCTTCCTCGATGAATGGGCTATCTAACACCGAAATAATTTTTCAAATCGGACCAATAGTTCCTGAGATTAGCGCGTTCAAACAAACAAACTCTACAGCTTTATAATATTAGTATAGATATTAATGCAGAAGTATGTTAGTCCCAGTTTCCGTAACGGTGAGACGGATAGACGTCATTTTTTGTATAGATTGCCGCGATTTTATGGTTCAGAGACTTGGGTACTTTATCCCGGGGAAATGTAGGATAAATGCATGTCAGCTGGTATGGTTCATTATTTACTGAGTACGGAAATGCTGTTTTTTTTTCTAAATGGAAGTGAATAATGCTAATGTATAATTAATTGGAAGCATGAATAAAAAACAAGATTTAATAATTGTATCGTAATATTCGTAAAATCTGTAATTATAATAAATAAATTGATTTAGTCTTAGCTTAATACCATGTATCGCGGTTCCTTAGAATAATTTATCTTATTTTTATTTCTGTATTCACACTTGCAATTGGGATATAATTGATTTAGTTTTTAGCATATTCCTTATGAGCAATAAGAAAAGCTGTTGGAATTTGTATTAAATAATCATTATAAATATATTAAACCATGTGATAACATTATTTAACAAAAAGAAATAACATTCTTAACCAAATTACAGTTCGTAAAATCCTTTGCCTGCCACAATTGTATTTAAAATTCAAAGTAAACAGTCGCACAGTTTTGGGGACATAAAAAAAAACTTTTATTATTACAGTAGTTTGTTTGGCAATTGTCCAGTACGCTGTAGAGTACGTGTAGTCTTCTACGGCCTTCTACGGTAACGTAGAGCCTCGTAGCGGCGTGCTACGAGCGAGTTATTTAGAGCGAAAACCTTCCACATTTCATGGGCGCTAATTGTGGTTAGTTTATCGTTTCGTAAATTACATTTGCATTTTATGTGAATTTAACTTTTATTTTATAATTATTAATGCCAGTTTCACAAATGGATAAATCTTTAACTTATCTGACTGTTAAAATAACAAAATAATCTTAAAGATTGGTGAAGGATATGTGAAAAAATGGTAAATAGGCTATCATCAAGAAGTTATGATTCAAGAAGATAGGAAATTCTTTATTATTGTCTTGTTTAGATTATTTTCACTCGAAAAGTTGTATAAATTATGGCAATTCAGATTTCTATTGAAATCTAAAAAATCTTCAAACCTTTTTTTTATAATTAAAGTAATATGATACATGTTATCAGAATTTATTTGTAAAATTTTTCAATCATGTGTATTATGTTTCATATTAACTATTGAAGTTATTTTATACAATATAGTCTGCCTTAACAACTAGGATAATGGCGTCAAGTTTGTGGGCTTCGCTATTGGTAATAAATACAAAGTTAGCCTTTGTGACCTAACTTTCCATTGATACACTTTAGATAACTGTTGACGTGCACTCAATACTATCATAACTAGAATGTTATATAAGAGTTTTAAAGTAAATATACTCTATATTATACATATAAAATTCTCGTGACACAATGTTAGTTACCATACTCCTCCCAAACGGTTGGTCCGATTCTCATGAAATTTTGTGTGCTCATTGGGTAGATCTGATTATCGACCAATATCTATTTTTCATACTCTTAAGTGATAAGAGTAGCAGAGCAGAGCGACGTTTGCGGGGACAACTAGTAATCTATACTAATATTATGAAGCTGACGAGTTTGTTTGTTTGCTTGAACGCGCTAATGTCAGTAACTAATGTCCTGATTTGAATAATTCTTTCAGTGTTAGAAAGTCCATTTATCAAGAAAGGCTGTAGGTTAGATATGATTATGTTAAGACCAATAGCAGTGGAGCACTGTGGGTAAAACCGCGGGGCAAAGTTAGTAATCGATAATATACTTTGTTGGAAATAATAAATCAAAGACAACTGTTTAAAACTAAGAAAGAATGGAAAAAGAAAGAGTACTTTTTCTTTAAATTAAAACTTTTATTAACTCAACGAAGTTTCAACTTTTTTGTATCATTTTGTATTTTTTAATCATCAACTTTATTTAAATTATGTGTCTATAAAGTTAGATTTCTGATTTATAGGAACAGCTATTGGAAGGAGCATATTTTTATGTTCTGTTAATATTATACACTAGCTGTGCCCCGCGGTTTTACCCGCATTGCTCCGCTCCTGTTGGTCTTATTGTGATGATATAAAGCCTTCCTCAATAAATGGGCTATTTAACACCGAAAGGATTTTTCAAATCGGAGTTACTGAGATAAGAAATTCAAACAAACAAACTCTTCAGCTTTATAATATTAAGTATAGATAATTCAAATATTTGTATGGATAAGAAAATGATCTTTCTTGTCCTTTCACGCAAAAACTACAGACCTAAACACACATTTACAGATTTTTTTCTCCTTATCTAACAAGAGTTTCATAACCTCAGTATTCCCATTTTATTTCCTCGCATCACTTAACATAATCTAAATTTAAAATCAAAGGATTAATTCAGCTTGACAAAATATCGGATACAGATTACTATTAATGTGATTTACATGTAAACAACTTAGCTCTTTTAAGGTCTCTTGCAATCGCGTGAACTAACTACTTATATTATTGTGATACAACCCTGTAATACCTGAATGGCGACACCTAGTTATAAATCAATAATGTTTATTTATTATTTTTGTTATCATAGAAGATTTTATATCTAAGTTCACTGTAGGTTTATCACGTTTTGCATCTGTTAAGCTATTGCATAGCTTCTATCGCGGGCCTTGAGCGCGGGGACCGAATCGAGAAATTCCGTAACGAAAAAAACCTCACGCTCCCCACTCCGACGGGCACGGACGCGGAGGTGTGGCTTGAAGGCATGCTATGCAATAGCTTTACCGCGACAGTCCCCGAGTGCCACACGTCTTTTTAAGCTATTGCATAGCTTCTATCGCGGGCCTTGAGCGCGGGGACCGAATCGAGAAATTCCGTAACGAAAAAACCTCACGCTCCCCACTCCGACGGGTGGAGGTGTGGCTTGAAGGCATAGCATGCAATAGCTTTACCGCGGCAGTCCCCGAGTGCCGCACACGTCGTTTTTTTTTACCATATTTGTGCATAAATATATTGAGGTTTTAAAACATATAGCCATGACTTGTGACCTATTTAAAAGCGGTCAAATAGCATAATGAATAAACATCCGAGGCAGTAAAGACAGTCATTATTTTAATATCGTTGGTTGCTTCAATGAAGGTTGAGTTCCTTTAGAGTTGCCTCGTTGACTTACTTGTTTCGCGCTTTTTTTTTATGTATAATGATAGTTTGAAATATCATTTATAAGAGTTTGTGGGTGCTTGCACTATGTAATTTTGTTTAATTATTTAATACTGAATTTACTGTACATTTATTTAGTTTGTACTAGCTTTCCGCCCGCGGCTTCACCCGCGTTTTCAAAGAAAAACCCGCATAGTTTCCGTTCCCGTGGGATTTCCGGGATAAAACCTATCCTATGTCCCGGGGTAAATAGTAGCCTATGTCCTTTCTCGGGTATCAAAATATCTCTATACCAAATTTCATGCAAATTGGTTCAGTAGTTAAGGCGTGATTGAGTAACAGACAGACAGACAGAGTTACTTTCGCATTTATAATATTAGTATGGATTGTCTTATTCTAATTGTATTGTTTGCTGTGATTATTGCAATTTTGTGGAGTCAAATAAATGACCTTTCTTTCTTCTAATAAAATATATAAGTATATTATAGTGCAGCTGCAAAAGGCTTTGTTGGATAGATGTTATAGTTTATATTAAACATCCTTATTAAAACTGTTGTTTTTATTTAGAAATAAACCATCGTACTTAACTAGAACTTATTAGTTGATCCAGTGATATAGCAAAGGTTTTATTCACACTTAACCATTGGATAAGTGGTTACTAAGATTATCTGTATTATCAATAAAAATCCCATCGAATATGATAGGTTTATACTAAGCACTAATTTATTCTATCCTACTAATATTATAAATGCGAAAGTTTGTGAGTATGGATGTATGTGTGTGTATGTTTGTTACTCTTTCACGCAAATACTTCTAAACTGATTACAGTGAAATTTAGCAAACATATAGAGGTTCACTTGGATTAATTCATAGCCTATGAATTAATCCAAGTTAACCTCTATATGTATCCTATGAATCATAGGATAGGTTTTATACTGGAAATCCACGGGAACGGGAACTATGCGGGTTTCTTGTTAGCAATAACAATGTCACAATCAATCCTATTATCTTTGTCTAAAGTAAATGACATTTATAAAAAGTTGTATTAACGATAACCAAAAAGCTAAGCCATCATTTTAAAACATTTGCGATCCAAAATATAATATTTGCATTAACTAGAGCGGACACGTTACAAGCTCTAGGGTGCTCGAGCTCGCCGGCCATGGCATCTCGGCGAAGTGCTGGATGCAGAACTGCATTGTTACCTTACTTTAGCGTAATTATTTTAGAGGTCACGGTAATGTATGCGTGCGGTTTCACGTCTTTGTGGTTAAATAATTTATATTGTTAAAAAACATGCGCGAACTCATGAAATTATTGTATTGTCTCCTTAATAAGTGTAAAAAGTTTTAGTTAAATCTGTCTATTTAAAGTAATAATCGAGTCTAAAAGAGTCGGTTACATACAAATTGCAAACAAACAGAAAGGTAATTTTTAGCGTCGTCAACGTTTAAAATTCCATTAAGAATTATTATAAACAAGACAATAGTTAACCTGTCTGTTAATATGCTGAGTCTTAATGATAATAGTTTATCAACTGTTGCGACTTTTACGCGTGAAAAGCAAGTACAGTGGAGCTCAGTTGTTATATTAATTTATGATAATGTAGAGATACATTGTTCACCTTCAGATGGTGCACTAAAGAGTGACCTAGCTTATCCAGAGTGACGAGTATAATAATATTTTAGGAGGATCAACATCCACTGTTAATGGCAATAGATGTCTACAGCCATCGACGTTAGCAGCTTCAAACATGTTCAAAGAAATTTACAAAGTTTAATTAATAATGTGGTGATCGTCTTTGAATCAGAGTAGGTATATGGTCTATACTCTATGCGATAGTATGTATTGCTAAACCATATCTCTTAAACATTTCCCCTGTAGAGATGAGAAATATTTATGTCCCAGATTATTTTAGATCAAAGACTACGACGAAACATGTAAAGATTCTTTTAATTTTTTTATTAATAATAATTATTTTTTAAAAAGAACAAGACATGTGATTATGGTAATTATAATATACAAATCTACATACAAATAAGCATGACAAGTATCATTTGTCGATACACAAATATTCCAATATGTTTAAGTTAGTGCAGAATTATTGAAGTCTAGGAAATGTGTTTAACTAACTGTTACATTTAGTTTGATTCAGTTCTAGTATAATTGTTAATATAATTATTGAACAGGAAAATATATTGTAGAGGATTATCATAGCTTGTTCTAAAATATAATTTTAAATAATAAGCTTTAAGTTTGAAAGAAATATAACAATAATGCTAGTATTGTGCAAAAGTAAAAAACAATATGAATTCATTCACATAAAAGGATAAGAAGAAGAGTTATATTCCAAGTATTTCTGATTTTGTCTGTTAAAAGTTACATCTATAGTTTGATTTTTTTCTTCTTTAAAACGCGTATACACAACCTTGGTCTCTCTTATCTGCATTCTACACCAAATGGGTCTACTTTTAACCACTTTTAAATACCAAAAACGCGGAAAATCACGCGTGAACCGATAAAAATGCGTTAGCTTAATATTTTATCCACCTGTCCATTTATTTGACAGCATTTTGTTATGAAATAAAGCAAGCTAAGAATCCCAACCATTTGGCCAGATGCCATTAGGCTTTAGAATTGTAGTCAGTTGTATTGTTTAGTATTTGTTGAGTCCGTAAGGGGCTGAATATTGAGGTCAACGCATTTAAACCGCTAAGAATGTCGTGATAATATTAGAGTTGAATAATATTTAGATTTAAATATAAATGTCAAGGTTTTTAGCTAAATGTGCATACTAGTTATTCGTTTCGAGAAATGACAGTAATTTTCTATTGGATGGATGATGTATCATCTATAGAAAGAAGAATATTTTGATTTAGTTTAATGAATTACTTTTGTTGTGGTGTCTTGTTAGTTGTAAAATAAAATAATAAAAAACCGGCCAAGTGCGAGTCGGGCTCGCGCACAAAGGGTTCCGTAGCAGCAAATATAATAAATTACAGTTAAATCAACCTATCTCAAAAACTATAAGAGATACTTTGATCAAACCAAAAATCGTTGAAAGAGTTAATTAGCATGCATCACCTCTATTTTTTTTAGAATTTTATACCCCGTAGTTATAAAAATAGAGGGGGGGGGACATACTTTTTACGACTTTGAGAGCTGATATCTCAAAAACCGTTCACTTTAAGAAAAATGTTTTTTAGAAAACTTTATATCATTTTAAAAGACCTTTCCATTGATACCCCACACGGGTATGTACATCGAAAAAAAAAATTTCATCCCTCAGTTACATGTATGGGGGGCCCCACCCCCAATTCTTTTTTTTACTATTTAGTGTCATATTTTTGTAGCGGTTCATACAACACATATTCCCATCAAATTTCATCACTGTAGTACTTATAGTTTCCGAGTAAATCGGCTGTGACAGACGGACAGACGGACAGACGGACAGACGGACATGACGAAACTATAAGGGTTCCGTTTTTGCCATTTTGGCTACGGAACCCTAATAATAAGATGTTTCTTACGAGTTTATTATAAAAACGTGGTATAATTTTTTTAGTGTTTGTTAAATAAAGTCCTTTTAATATAATAGTAGTAAGCAGAGTAATTGTAAATATTCAAAGGAAGAAGGGCTATTGCAAACGTGTTATAGCCAGATTATGGCTTTCCTTATTTTTTGTACTGTACGTGTTTACATTCAAATGTGTTCATATCTAAATAAAAGTATATCAATGGGATATAAATGTTTTTTTATTAAATATTTCCTACGAGCATTACCTACGAGTACCAAAAGAAAAGAATGGGCAGGATATTATGACGAAAGAATTTATTAAGTAAAATATATTAAATCTTTATAACAACTGTATGTAACGATAGGTCTTATAAGACCGGAAAGTTCAATAGATCACAATCCAATAGTTTTAATGTTTCTAGAATATAAAATATAGCTATGAAGCGTAAAAGCAGGTATAAAGCTTAGTTATTGTGGTACACAAGCTAGTGATACATAACAGCTAAGTTCAGTGGTTTTCGCGTGAAAGAGTAACAGACCTACATTCTTAAAACTTCGGCTATATATTATAGTAATATTTTAATAGGATATAAGTAGGATCTCGAAAATATGCAAAAATACGATAACCACAACAAAGCCTGGGACTTTATGTAAATAACAGCAAATGTAAGGTTCGGATTATCGCGGTTAACAATAGGCCTATTTCATCAGAAAACTTTGTGCGGTCGGAATGTTCTCTGTTTCATCTTTTAGCATTTGCAAGTAATAATGCTAAAGTTTGCGTGTTTGTTAGTGATTACGTGAAAACTTTTGTTTTTGGAATTAAGAAGGTTAATCTGGCTGCATTGGAAGAAGATTTTTAAGGAGAAGCAACAACAACAACCCGCCCAGCTTTGCCACCCGCTCGTGAACTATCGTTTAAGATTATAATTAATTTTTACATCTTATATAATATTATGTATTGCATTCAAATAAAAATTTCAATGAAAATGATATCATAAAGTGGTATCGTAATAAGGACGTATTACGAAGATTCCTAACTAAATAGGTTTTATTTTTGTAAAAGGTTCATTGCTTTTATTTAACCTAATTCTAATACCCATATAAATACGCGTATAAATCCTGATCTTGATAACAGAGTGCGCTTTGAGTTGCACTGAAAAATTTAAAATACATTTATGAGATTATATCCTCAGCGTAATCCTCCTATCCCAGCGTAATGATACGCGATAAGGGTGTATTATCTACGCGTTAATAATATGCTATTGCCAATGTAATCTAGTATTATAATATAGTACAGAAACATTATTTTTAAATAAAGGTAAGATTTGTGTTTCATCGATATGTCAGTATAGATTACAGGCCAGTATAACGCATAGACCTAAAAAAATCCAATGTAAAACCAATCTCCTAACAACCACACAGACCAACTGCGTTTTTTAAAACGTCTGCCAATTGGCCGTAAGTCCGTAACTCACGATCTGATTGAATTTGAAAAGCTGCCAAGTTCACAGAATCGATACGATTTGCACCAAGCGGCGCTGGGTTAACTAACTTACTTGTAATGTTGATTATTTTTATCTTGTAGGCTTCCGTGTACGGAATTAAGTATTGGTTGTGACGCATTTTCGGTGAGAAAATTCAAAGGTGTTTGAATTTTCTTATTTCTGATATAATTTGATACTGTGTTCCACGGTTTTACTTAAGTGGTACATGATGTTGTAAGGCTTATTATGTATAGATTAAACTTGTGTTTAAGAGTCAAGGAAGTCAATAGAATAATTAATATAAAAGAGATTTTTTTTGTTTATTTGTTTCAACGCGCTAATATCAGGGACTACTGGACCGTTTACAAAAAATCACGGGCGTAGCCGGGTGTACTATATCATAATTCATATCGCATTTATGCATATTGTCATACTATCCTTCTACTTTATACACCACAATCCCATATCTATAATCCCATATTAGATTCTCTATACTAATGGACTTATGGTAACTTATGAAACTAATATCAGGTGATGTATTTTCTTACTCTCTTATGAAAAAACCACAGAGAATCCTATTTATTTTTAAGGCTTATTTTTATGTAAACTGTATAATATTATTTTTATGACCAAAGGTATTTATTCAAGTGCCTGTTGTTTTTATGACGTGAAGATATACACAAAACGTTTTTTTATTGTTTGTCCGTCTGTTTCCAATCCAGGAATTTACATATTTTGAACATTTAGATTAAGACCACAAATAACTATACTTACTTAGTTACTAGTAATTTTTTTTGCTATTAAGTAAGTATGTAGTCTTCTTTTTACATGATAAACTGATTATTTGTGATCCTAATCGGATATTGTGACATTATTGTGATAAATATCTAAGACATGTTTTTATAATTAAGAAGAAATATAGGTATTATATTATAATTAATTGAGCCAATTCTAATTAATACAAAAGTTTATACTTAATGCAACGTTTCTAAATATAACATGGACTATAGGTATATCGATATATAGATATAAGAAAACCTCAGAGTTGGTACGGATTCCACGAACTAGCAACGTAATTGTTTCGAAGTAAGCTTTCAGAATTTATAGCTTTTTTAGTACACCGACGCATTCGCGTGCGGCAGCGAAACAACGAAAAATCTGTCAGTAGTGTGGCAGGATTTCGCATATGATATGTCTCACTCTAGCACATAGATAGATGAAATAGAAATAGTTGCGTCCTTGTCAGTATAGTTTCGCAAGGAACTGCGAAATGGCCACACAGACGCATTGCGAAAAAGTTGCGAAAACATTGCTGTGTACTAACGTTCCGCAGATATTTCGCTACGCAGTAGTTTCGCAGAGATTCGCTGCCGCACGCGAATGCGTAGGTGTACTAACGGCGTAATATATGAATGAATCAAAATGTTTGTATACAAAATTATAGAGAAATAAGAATTATTATGAAAATAAAACCCGACTGTTAATTTATATAGCCTATTTCACAACCACCTTTCTGATGATTACAACGATTCTTGGTAAGTCAAAATCCGTCCAGCGGTTTGGGCTGTAAGGCGTGTCATACATAAACTCGAAAAACATTACCGTCCTTCTTTCCCAGTCGGGTAAAAATACATTCATACATTTCATACATTCGTACATAATTATCAAATTATTTACATTATAATAGAGTATAATCAGTATAGGTACTACACAAAAGTTATATTTTCTTCTGTTTTTTCATTCTTCTTTAAAAAACTGGATAAAAAACTGGACGAGTCTTCTCTCGTCGATGTAAGCATACGCAGGCAATAGTAACAAAAAGCACTCAAGTAATAAAAACTTTAGTACTTTGAATTACTAAAACCTGCATGTGCTACTTTTGATGACTCTTCTTTTCTTTTATTTTCTTTTCTTCCACGGTGATTAAGTACATGTTTTTATATTGGTTCGTCGTCGTAGGCCTGTACGTCTATTACAGACGGTTTATGGTGCTATGCCTGAGCAATGCTTGTGTCCAAACAATCCAATGCGGAATCGACATACTTTTCCGCAGGTCGGACAGGGGAAGTTTGCTGGAGCAGGTGCAGTGTCGCCTTGGTGACGTTTCATCCTTTTGCTTGCGAGTACTTATATTGGTTAATATTACACATAAATACTTTTATACAAAGTACAAACAACGGAAATGCAAAAAACTCTTTATATGTATGCTTTTATATTTACAAACACTTATAGATATCAGTGTTGATGATAGAAGAGTTTTCTTCGATTTTAAAATGTAAATAGGAACGACACATATAAAACATGTTCGTGAGTTTAAAACAATTCAGTTGCGCATGTAATTCGTAAATTAAAATGTACTAATCGGATTTTGGATAATTGCATCGTTTCTGTTGATATTGATAATTGTCAAATCATGGTAGAATATATTATGATAGTATATGTGATATACATACAAACAAAGGTATTATATTTTGAGTTTTTTTTATACGAACGTATTATCATAATTTTATAAAGCTTTTTAATGTTAATAAAACACAATAAATCTTGAGCTAAACATTTTATAACTATGTTGCAATAACTATATAACTATAACATATATTGCGAGAATATTTAAGAGGTGTGTTGCTAGATTAAATAATATTTCGTAAGAAATTATGTACAGAAAAGCGCATAAGCGAATTGACAAGTGACAAGCACTTAAGGGTTACCAACGTTAAAAAAGAACTTTAAGTGTGCTGTGTTGTGACTAGGCAAGTTTAAATAAAAATTGCTTGTGGGAAGAGCAACACGGCTCTACCATAAAAATGTAATCTTTTATATTTTTAATCATTTATCTATTCTATTTGTGGGGATTTATAAATATGTAACCTATTTTGACATATTATTATGTAGATTAAAAATAATGTAATTAATGTAATAATTAATAAATAATAGGTAAATCTATTTATTATTAAAAACAGTAATAGCTAGTCGAGAGAGTAGCAGGTTTTGTTCCATAGAACCTTGTATTTTCTTTTCTCCTAACTACTTAGAATACTATAAAAACTTAAATATATTCTTTGTCGAATAATAAATATCCTTTCCGTGTTGCTCCATAATATATTAAAATATTCAGTGTTTATTAAAGCTTAAAAAGTTAAAAATTCATAGGCTTTTGCTTTAAATCTAAACCGTATCATTTATAATAAATTAAGCATAAAATTACAGTACATTAGCGTAATTTACAATTTGAGCACTTAATTTTGTAAAATACTACTACAGTTTGTAAATGGCCAATTATAGTTAACCTGTTTTTGATTTCGTTTAAATAGATTATGCTTATGTACTGTTACTTATTTATAATTAAAATTGATTGGGCAATCATAAGAACTAAGCGAGGCATTTTTTATTTAAACCTACACAAAAACACTTGTATTTATTTACCGCTCTTACCGAATGCTCTATAAAAGAAAACATATTCAAACTATTATAATGATACAAGTAATACTGCCTAGTTTCATGTAGTCGTTAGTAAAATCTCATATACGACGTTCCTTTCTTTCTTCGTCTTATAAACAGAGGTTGAGTTTCCATGCAATATTTTTGAATGGTTATCAAAGAATTCTTATTGAATAGTAAAGAGAAGTTACCATCTTTGAGTGAGGCATTCAGAAGCAATTCTGTGTGTCTTTGCTATCTCAATGAATGCTTTGAGAATTGCTATAATAGCTTCTCCACTATTGTGCGAATTTTAGATGATGATTTTTCTTTTGCCACTTTTCTAGGAAACTTTTGAAGTGTTAAATGTTTTAGTTGGAAGGTTGGAAGAACCACAAATTTATTTCTTTAATGCTATAATTTTAATTTCAAAAGTGTCTAGCATAACAATAATTAAAAAGCTCTTAATTGAGCACTTATGTATATAAACTTGCTCAAAAGCTTTTATGCTTATTTTCCTGTATATTCTGGAATCTGTGAATTTTATGTGTTCTTCATACATAAAATTTGACGCATGGTAAGTGAAATCTTTATTGAAGTGAAAGTTTTATTTTTATTTTATTTATTTTAAGTGAAATCTAAGATCAGGGAATTTTGGAATATCTCTTACATACACTATACAAGTTGTTTTTAGTTGATTGTATTCCTTTTACAGAACGTTTCTTTCTTTAACATGTCCTATGATTGTCCAATCACCTTAACTAAGCGAAAAAAGAAAGCGAAGCGGTGCATACCTAACTCACCGTCGTGCATCGGATCGATCGTGTGGATCATGAGCTGCAGCAATCCATGTCTGAACTTAGCAGTGGGCGCTTTACTGCTTCCCGGCGCGGCCGCCACCGTCGCCGTGTTCGTGCCGACTGACGTCTCGCTCGATGTTGTCGCGTTGCCGTGCTGTGGAGGGGAGATTGGTTAGTGCGGGTAGAATGGAATTTTGAATTTTTGGTCTGACAAGGTATACTTAATTTGGTTTGTATTTAGAAATTTATTGGTCTGACAAGGTATGTTAATGGTACATGATCTAAAAGGTAAAGATAGAAGCGTTTTATTTTGTAAACAAAGTTAAACACTTCTGGGTTAAGATGATAGGATGTACTGGAAAAGTTTGCACTCATTCGCATGTTCTAAGAAAAGTTATTTGTTTACTTGCAGATTAGATGCAATATTGAATATACACGTCTTATTGAAATGTATCATCTCACTTCGCTTTTAAATATGTTATCAATCACATTTAAATTAATCCCTACTATAAATTAACCCATAGAATTTAACTACAATTTCCATATAGATAACTTCCTATGAGTATACGCTACTTTTTTATTGTAACGTTACTAAAAATCATTTTTATTATTAAAAAATGTTTATGTTATGTAAGATTGAAGGAGGAAAATTGAAGACTACGTCTCAGCTGATGGAATCATTTTAAATATAAGGATGTATCGTTTTATTGCATTTACTGACGGTTAAATTTCATTCAAATTAAACATAATATTCCAGTCATGTTCACTGCAAAAGAAGCAGCGAATAAAATTATGTTCTTAATAGTTTGCTATTCAAAGCTTTAGTATGTTATACATCTACTTGTATACATATAAAAGTAGGCAGTGGGTCGTCTTGTCATATGTATTTGAGTGTCTCTTCAAAGTAGCACGATTGTCATTCTTCTGCATTACAATGCAGTTTTGTTAAGTATATGTTCCATTGCGATACGTGAATTCAAAGTCGTTAGGTTGAGAAGGTCGAATTTCATTCTGCATTTCAACATTTTCTACCTCTTTCTAAGATTACTTACAAAGAATACAGTCTGGAATAACGAGCTTCTTATCATTCTAGATTCTATACAAGCGAACGCACGGTATGAAGCTAGTTAATATCTATTTCCTTTCATTACGATAACATTTGTGAAACTTATACTCGTTACATAATTAATTTAAAAAAATACCTACCTATAAAACTTCAAGAACTTTAACAACGACAAACCAGAATATTCGATTGACGTCTTTAAATTTTCAAATAAATTCTCTTTTCATATCAAAAAACATTCTAGAACTTGTCTAGAACAGACATAAAAAAAATTAAATTAATAAATTATAAAGAACCTCTTTGAATATAACCTCTTTTAAAGCTCTGAAAACGCTAACACATTATGCTCACGAATAAAACTGGCTAGATATTTGCTTTATTCAAAACTGGAGCAAGAAGTAGAACAAACGAAATGTCAGAGGCTCTCCAGCTATGCAAGTGCAGATACTAAGTTTTATAGAGCCAAGATAGTTCTTGGATAAATACGGAACCTTAAGAAATATTTAATTATAATGGAGAGAGAGTTTAAATTAATCAATTCTTCTGCCAAAAGCATTTATGCTTCTTACGAGTGTTCCAAATTCCAATTCATGTAAAATGCATGTAAAGGACTTTTTTTTAAATTAACGACTACGATATATTTACAATTTACAAATAAACAAAATAAATGTCTGTTATTTTAAAATAATGTTTGCATTTACCAAAGTGTGCGTATAAATATGTACACGACTTATTAAAATTTTAATTGCATTTTTTTTGCAGCTAACGTATAAAGCTTCATAAATTTAACTGATATAAAAGAAGATTAAATATCTCAATTTCATCTTACAAGAACGGTTTAATCATTTTAGGTTAGTCATAGCTAGAACCATCGACTGCCAAACGTTATAAAAATTTTGAAATAAAGCCGTCTCCGCTTGAGAATGTAGGTTGAGGCTGCGAAAACTTTGTCTTATTCAGTAATAGAGAATAGTTCTTTTGATTTAGTAGGTATTATTTGCATAATTTTGAGATAATTCACATTTTACCCTATTGAAAATGGTTAATAAAAATGATTTTACTACAGATAGCTATATTATAATAGCCAGTTTAAACATTATTAGACCTACTACATACCGTTACATTTAATTTTTTCCACAGATTTTTTTTTTACATTTGAATGATTAAAATTTAAAACATCACGTCAATAAAATCAAAATAACCTACTATTTTACCTCTTAATTAATTGTTAATAATTCACTTAAAAAACCATATTTTTATTCATACGTTAAGCCTTTTTCACGAGTAAAACTCGTAAAAAACCGCACTCCAATAATAATTCATGGCTCAAAAACTATTGGATTCCAATAGGTGCGTTTAACTGACGGTTTCCAATTACTAGTTCGTCAGAACCATGTCGTGTGTGCGTGAAGCGGTTAATGAATTTACATTCAAGTTCAATACTATTTTTAAAGCTAATTCTAGTAAATAGCTGCACGCAAAACCCTACATGGATGAGTTTACACAATATGTCTATAATAAACTCTATCAATACATAATACCTATAAATATTATCGCGCTCTGTCTGTCATGTTCCTTTTTAAATGCATCCATCCATCCATAGCAGCACTGATATCCTTTGGTTATGAAAATTGTTGAAAAAAAAAACAGATAGATGCCTTTTAAACACGGTTTTATTAGCTTCACTTCATCTTAATTCACTTAAGCAAGTTTTTTTTATTTCTTTTAACTATACTTTTTATTTAAATTAACCTAGGGTTGATGTTTTTGATGGAAATTTTGCTTCTTGTTTTCAGTTCAGCTGTACTAGATGTGCTACGCTTTCGCACAATATAAAGGACAATAATTATGGAATTCCCCTTTATTTTTAGGGTCTGTATTAGACATATAAATCAGATCATAGTTTAAAAAAAATAGTTACCACTGTGGCCCTTATTTACCCTTTATTTCTTAAACTAGCTGTCCCGGCGAACTTTGTACCTACCGCCCTGTCAATGAATATTGTGTTACCTTTTAGCTGAACTAATTTAGGCTTTGATGAACGTAATACAATGATACAAAATAAATATTTATATGGATTGATATGTAATAGTATTTTAATTTATTACTTCAAACACGTCTCAGAGAAAAATGATTGAATTTTAATAAGCTGTGCAGCATGGATTAACTCTTTTCATTCTTTAACTGTTATCGACCACGCCATCGTTTCGTTTCACTTTAGTTGTGATAATAATTCTACCATTATCATTAGGCGATCGACGCTGATACAGTGGGTAACCATCGTTGCTTGTGATGGTCTTTGCCATCAATTTTCGTGGATACCTTTTCGTACACTCGCTGTCAACCATGCATGGTGTTTGTTGGTTGATGGTTTCACACGGTCCATGAATCATATTCGTGATAAAAACGTCATGTCGGTCTGGATCGGTTTTAGGATTAGCAATCCCCGCACACTCATATATTTTATTCTTTCGACTAACCAAATTAAAATGTGTGCATGCTGCAAGCCAGATTTTCGTCATTCGATTGAATACATCCATCATTGAATAATCCCAATGATGTGTTCCTTTAATGTAACTCATCAGTGATCGGATTTTTTTCTTGAAAACACGTGTGGTGATGACGTGCCGATCACTTGATATTTGTCCGGGAAGCAACAGTTGAATAATTTCCATCCATTTCGGATTACATATAAATGTAATGAATAGATCTGGCCGACCATAATGACGAACATATTATTATGTCATTGCATCTTGCACATATTCACTTGGGCTACCTGTGTATGTCGCCGGTAAAATAATCAATAGACCAACATTTTCTGCATCTTCTTCTGTGCTAATTGCATGGCGTAAATGGATGCAATCTTCAAAACGCAATTTAACTTGTTTATAGCTACGCAATATTGTTGACGCAGTCGACGAAATCGCAACAAATAATTTTAATTTTTTACATTTTTATTGAATTTTTTTTTAATTTTAATTTTTTCTAGCTGGCCCGGCGAACTTCGTACCGCCCAGTCAATGAATGTCGTGTTACCTTTGGGCTTGGAACTAATTTAGGCTTTGATGAATGGAATACAATGATACAAAATAAATAAAGATATATAACAGCATTTTATTTCGATGAATAACACATAGGTATAGGAAAAAGAATAAAAAAAAAAACAATAATTAGATACTTGATTACTTCATACACGTGCCAGAGAAAAATTATCGAATTAAACTACGTTTTGCAGCCTGGGATGCATTCGGATTAACTCTTTTCATTCTTTAACTGGTGTCGACCACGAAATCGTTTCCTTTCACTTTAGTTATGATAGTTCTACCACTATCATCTTGTTGCCTGTGATAGTTTCTACAGTAAATTTTCGTGGATTCCTTTTGGAACACTCGCTGTCAACCATGCATGGTGATTGGCGGTTGATGGTGCCACACGGTCCATCAATCATATTCGTGATTACAACATAATGTCGGTCTGGATCGATTGAATACATCCATCATTGAATAATCCGAAAGATGTGTTGCTTTAATGTAACTCATTGCTTGAAAACACGTGTGGTAATGTCGAGCCGATCACTTGATAAGTGTCCGGGACGCAGCAGTAGAATAATTTCCATCCATTTTGGATTTCATGTAAATGTAATGAATAGATCCAGGCCGACCATAATGACGAACATATGTCATTGCATCTTGCGCATATTCATGCGTATGACTTGGGCTACCTGTGTATGTCGCTGGTAAAATAGCACCTAAGCACCTAAATAGCCCAATATTTTCTGCATCTTCTTCTCTGTGCTAATTGCATCGCGTAAATGGATGTAATCTTCAAAACGCAATTTAGCTTGGTTCAATCGAATGAGCCAGGGCCTCCGTTTCAATTTTAACGTTATACATACATAATATTATTTCAACGCAATATTGTTGAAGCAGTCGACGAAATCGCGACAAATAGTTGTCAGAATTTTTACATTTTTAGAGATTTTTTTTTAAATAATTAATCGAACTATCCTTCTTGGTTAGTTTCCTCACCGAAAATACCTTATCAATTTCTGAAAGCACGCGTAAACACAAATATTTGAGGAATTTTTATGTATCTGCTTTAATTGCACTTTTCAATAATTGATTTAAAAAAAATACAGACAATAGTTTATTCACCCTTTTTACTTTTTAATTATTTTACACAAAATACATTTTTGAACGCATGAATGTCAAACAATATTTTGACCGTTGTTGACCGTATTCAACCGTATTTGACAGGATTGACAACTAATGATTGACATGTACGAAAATCAAAATTATTTTTATATAGTGGCCCGCCCCGGCTTCGGCCGTGGTACATATTTCGAAATAAAAGGTAGCCTATGTCCTTTCTCGGGTATCAAAATATCTCCATACCAAATTTCATGCAAATTGGTTCAGTAGTTTAGGCGTGATTGAGTAACAGACAGACAGACAGACAGAGTTACTTTCGCATTTATAATATTAGTATGGATGCATGGAGCAATAAAAAAAAATCTTGCCAAACCAAATGAATCATATTCATACATTCATTCAACTAAAAAGTTTTTTAATTTCACGTGCGAGAAGTCCCGAAAACGTTGCAATTGGCGCCTCAGTCAGCAAGCAATTATTCTGACGAAAACCTACGTCGCTTATACATCTAGTTTTTCTTCTCAATGTAGAATTTACCGGACTATTTTATCTTGAATTTATAGTGTGTAATGTGTAATTTATAATTTTTGCTCATGGAATTGAATATTTTAAAATGTCTTAATGGTTTCAGTATTGTTCACAAATTCATTTTTTTTTTAATTTAAAGAATGTTTTCACGTTTGTCAGGAAATGCTGATAATTCATTCTGAAATTTCATGTTTTTTATGTTATTTTATGCATTGAAAGAGCTGTATTTATTTATATTTGAAGAATATATTATGTGAAGAATTTATAACGATAAGTATCTATGTGTTTTAATTTTGTAAAACACAAGTTAATACAAAAATTATGAATACATAGTACAATTTGGCTCATAATACAATACACTAAAGCGCCTGCAAAAGACAACATAATATAAAATAAAGATTAATTATAATGTGGACTAGAAACTAGACAAAGGCATGTTTGGGCCTTTTAGCGGTAGGCAAATATAGGTCGTGAGATGCCTAAGTCTTGATATACCTACATTCTACAGTGTAGTATTGTAAAATTTCTTAGGCCGGCTACTCACGAACCTGCCTCAGGGGCAATATTGGAACAATCTCGGTTGATCGGCGGTCGGAGCAATTTCAGTTGTTCTTTAAATTGCCCCTGCTTGCCTATACAGTATACACATCACAATTAAGGAGCCAATTAAGGGTCCAATTCTAAAATTGCCCCTGCTGCAGGTACGTGAGTAGCTGGTTTAACACATTCAAAAACATTTTAGAATCTATGCTTTTTGGAGTGTTTAAGTTTTTAACATGATAAAAAATATTTTTGTCGGTCAGATAAAAATGAACACTAGAACATACCTATTTCGATAATTTCAAAAAATTTAATGCCGATAAGGATTCATACGATTCATCATTTCACATTAATTATAATCGTTTTATTTTTAATTTATCAGGATACAATACTTTATAAAAATTAATCTAGAAATAAAAATTAATTTAAAATTAATTAATTTAAAATCCTATACCTAAAAATAACCACCCAGATAGCCTGAAAGATCTCCGGCCTATTAGTGTGCTTCCTTGTTTATCAAAGGTTATAGAAAAGCTTGTTCACAAACAATTAACAGAATTCCTGGAACTACATGACATCTTACCTGAGCAACAATCTGGCTTTAGGAAGCATAGAGGTACTGCTACGGCACTCATGGACGTTGTTGATAACGTGTTATGCGCTCAAGATGATGGAAAGGGCACAATCAAGCTACTGTTAGCTTCTCGGGCTTTTGACACAATAGACATTAACCTGCTACTTTCTAAGCTTGTTTACTACGGGTTAGATGAGAATAGTGTGAAATGGTTTAACAGTTACCTGTGCAATCGTACTCAAACTGTCTCAGTCTTAAAAGAAGACGGAAGCAGGTCACTCTCGAATACTAGTAGTGTTCTTAGAGGGGTTCCTCAGGGATCAATTTTAGGCCCTCTCTTATTTATATTGTACAGTGCAGATGTTGTAAATACGATTAAAAACTGTAACTATCAAATTTACGCAGACGATATACAACTATACTACTCATTTCATCCTAATCAAACTCTTGACGCAATTACTCGAGTAAATTCTGATTTAAAGGAAATAAATACATGGTCTGAACGTAATTCACTTATTCTTAACCCATCCAAGACAAAATTTATGATTTTAGGTAATCCAAATATAATAAATAAAATTAATCAATATGACATAAATTTAATAATTAAAGACAGAAAAATTGACCGAGTACACGAGGCTCGAAATTTAGGTATAATCTTTGACGAGAACTTAAGATTCGAGAAACATATCAACACTACTATTTCCAATTGCTTTTATCGCTTAAAAACTCTATATAGAATACGAAAATACATTGACACATCTCTTCGCATTCGCCTCTGCGATGCGCTTGTACTGTCCAAGTTCAACTACGCTGATACTGTGTATGGGCCTAGATTGCTCTCACGGACCAAATCAGCAATTCAACGTGTACAAAACGCTTGTGCACGTTATTGCTGGAATATACCGCCACGAACTCATGTCAGTCCATACATTAAGAGTGCCAAACTTTTAAACATGGAGGCGCGTATAGGCGTTTACATTTTGCCACACTTCTTTTCGGAATAATGCAAGCCAAAGTTCCACTTTATCTATATACTAAACTTGCTTGGATGGGTGAGCGCAGTGCCCAAAACTATGAAACAAGATCTGCATTCCAAAAACTAGCCATTCCTAGACACCACTCCGCAGCGTTCAGGGGTAGTTTCCGCTACAGTGCCACCATGTGTTGGAATAATCTTCCACCACCACTGCGCCAATTGCGCACTAAAGAAAACTTCCGTATAAAATATCGTAATTACTTATTGATCTCAGCTTCTTGAAGGCCTTGGTGGCACTGAAAGTAATTCCTTAGTTCCTTTTTCATATAGATTCCTGTGTTTAATTTTCATAAAATATTAGTTTCAGTTAGTTTATTTTAATATGTTATGCTCTGTTTTTTTTTATTGTTATTTTTTGTACGCTTTAAAAAGTTTTTGTTTGTTTTTAGACCTTTTTTACTTTTCTTTGGTTGTTTTAATGTATTTTTTTTTTTTCTCTCATTTCTGATACTCGTTTAATTGTAAGTATTGTTAGTGTAGTAATTGTAAGTTTTATTAGTTTAATTTTGCTGTTGTTTCAATTTCGTTTATTTTTATTCTTATTTTTTTTTGTAATTGTCAACTCCAGGTGTCATTAGGGGCCACTGAAAATCAGTGGCACGAATGGTTTTATTATCATTCGTGCCGAATACTGAGTTGGTCCCTTTTGTCAACGTGAAAATGCCCAGTACCTTCCCACATTATATGAATACATATTTTGATGATAATTACTTATTGATGATAAATAATTTAATGTTTGTATTATAATATGTGTGTTGCCAAATGTTTATATTGTGTAAAATCTCATGCTCTGGTGTATTTGTGTTATGTTGACAATAAACGTTTATTTATTTATTTATTTATTTAAAATAGAAACTGATTTCAAATATTCCGACATTTAAATTTTATACTCATTCTTCAGAATTAATCTTATTATAGCAAGACAATTATTGTTCGTTACCATCTTTTGTTATTTTTTTAATTTAATTAAAGAAACAAGTTTTAATTGGCTTAAACTGTATACCTTGGAAATTAACTGAGTCTTCGAGAAAATACTAACTTCATTTATATTATTTTATTTTTTCTTGGTAATGTAGACTCCAGATGTAGTTAGGTACATTATTTATTTTTATGTACATATTGAAATTGTGAGATATCACTATTCGAAAACGTGATTTATAGTACATAGATATCTAGGCATTATTTGCTTTGCTAAATGGGTGAAAATCTCTAATTATAACTTTATCGGATCGTATGAGTTAAAGTTATCACATATTATACTTTATAACGATACTAGCTTTCCACCCGCAGCTTCGCCCGCGCATTCAAAGAAAAACCCGCATAGTTCCCGTTCCCGTGGGATTTCCGGGATAAAACCTATCCTATTTCCCGGGGTAAAAAGTAGCCTATGTCCTTTCTCGGGTATCAAAATAACTCTATACCAAATTTCATGCAAATTGGTTCAGTAGTTAAGGCGTGATTGTGTAACAGACAGACAGACAGAGTTACTTTCGCATTTATAATATTAGTATGGATGTTTGTCATGTTTCAGTAATATAAAATATCAATTGTAATATGTATATAAGATAAACATATTGTAACCCAAAGCATTTTTCATATTTATATCTATCACAGAATTTTTTGTGTTAACCCTTTTTTAAAACTGATGATTTATATAATATCTACTAACTCATTATATTCATATATTTATCACACTTTTACCAACATTTCGGTACCACTGCGTTTAGATACCTAATAATTGAACAGTATCTAAATAGTTTATTAAGATTTTACAAATAAAGTAACAACTAACAACTGATACTCTATTTATTCAATTTAAATTGATTTTTTAATTTCTCTTGTAAATAAAGCATATATTTATTTTTTTGACGCACTCGACCACACATTAAGTTGATTATATCATTTTTATTTTATTTGTTTTATATACCTCGTACTAATTTGTAATGTTTATTGTTGTGTGTTTGTGTGTGCTGAAATAAATGCTTTCTTTCTTTCCTTTCTCTTTCAAAAACAGCATCACGTCATAACTACCGTAAACCGTTTAAATAATAAGCATACTACAATTCATTTTTACCAGCACTATGACGTAACTGCACACTCACTTCATGCTCACTGTTCGCTGTAATATATTTCTGCTGGCAAATTGTTTCCCCTGCTTTGTTGCACATTTATGGAACAATTAAAATGGATATTGTTTACTACAAATACGTATACATATGTCAATTTTGTTGGTTCTAATAATTGTAATTATTTTGAAGGTTCTGTAGATATTTGTTGGACATTCTCGTAGAAAATATGGCTTGAAATTAGTTTGTATTATATTATCTATGGTAGTATATATTTATTTATTATGCTACGTTATTTATTTTTATCAATATTAATTGATATATCAACTTGTAGAGGAAGACGTTTTGGTAGAGTATGGAATCAGTAAGTATTGAATAAAATTAAGCAGTGTTTTTAAGCTGCATTACATATTATTTACAGATATATAGGAAATCAAGAAGATATTACACCCTAAACGTATCCACCATACATCACTTCTAGATCTGTAAATATGAATTTTATAAAAAAAATCAGTCACATAATAGCTTTTGCTCACAATATATTGCTCTTTTAAAATATCCAAGTTTCATCACTAGCCGCGAAAGTTCAGCACGACGCCAACTTTACCCAAACCCCTTTCTGATAATGAAAGCTCAATAATTATTATTGAAATTTTATAATAGTCGAATCAGAATTAATAAACTCAATGGTTCTTAATTGCAAGAATATCTCTGTTAAATTTCATAATTGAAACCTTCACCTTGAATTTAAGTGTTATTTTGTTCACACTATATATTTTTTTGAAAGGTTATTAAAATGATTACAATATTTCTTTGTAAATGCGACTTGTAGTTAATGTTGCTGTCAGATGCAGGAGTGCTTTCACTTAAAAAAATAATATCTCAAAAATGAGCCATTTCCGGATATAACAAAATACAGTCAAATTGTTGCAAATAACTTCCCCTACCACCTCTTAAAAGGATCCGGTCTAATTACCAGTAGCCCTGTATAGTCCATATATTGTATGTTAAAACTGTTGTGCACAAAATTATACTAATGTGTAAACTAATCTTCATGTTGTTCCCATTTTTCGGTTTGCTGTAAGAAAACTTGTAATAATATGTATAGTAACGTTCATATGAAACAAACCTTATTTTAAATGAACTCGTGAAATGTGTTTTAGAATATGTCTTATGTTTTTGTTCTTTTTCAAACATTTTAGAAATAGTAGTGTAAAAATCAACATATTCATAACTTTAAATGATACTCTTAATTTCAATGTATATGATACTTATAATAGGTATACATATTATATTGTAAGACAGATAAAGATAAAATTAATCTGCTTACAAGTGTAACCATACAAGAATCTAACTTATATTATAAAACTTAAATACCAGGAGCTCGCCCGCATACTAAGGTTTTCTAATTTCTAAAATTTCTCGCTATATTGTCATGCTACTAAAATAATCTCTAAAATCAATCAAATCAAATCAATAATCTTTGATAATGGCTAAACTTTAAGATACAATGAAACTATATGTAATGTCTGTCTAGAGTTTTATTCCAAGCTCTGAAGCATAAATGAGTGTTGATAGCACGGCATGATGTTTGTATGAAGAGTAATGTAGATGAATGTTATACGGATCTTTGTTTATTATATCCAGGAAGATATTTTATGTTACCACAATGTAAAGATGATTAGTATAATATATACTTTAGGTTTCTAAAAAAATGTCTTCTCTTTTAGGTACCGTTGTTATAAAAACTTGCTTAGTAGAAACCGATTTACGAACCGGTGGTAAACTAATTTGTTATGTATTTTGATTAGAAGTCTCTTTAAAGAAGTTTAGTTGAAAAAATATATGTTTCATGCGTAAGAGATGGTTGTCATTATATTATCTTCATAATGTTTTAAGTATTATGCGGTGGTATTATGTGGACAGCGAAAGAGTAATCTGACTGCTCTTTCAGAACACTTTCAGAACATATAACAAGATACATCTGCTTGCTAAATTAAATTTTGCGTTCAATATGAAAATCTGATTAGTACAGTTTAAACGACTAGGTTTGTATAATTTTAAGATCTTCTTTGCTTGCTTTAAGTGTTGATTATGTTATTTATACGAAAAAAAGAATGCCATGTTTTTCTCGTTATGTTATTAAACATCACTACATAGTATAAAACAAAGTCGCTTTCTCTGTCCCTATGTCCCTATGTCCCTTTGTATGCTTAAATCTTTAAAACTACGCAACGGATTTTGATGCGGTTTTTTTTAATAGATAGAGTGATTCAAGAGGAAGGTTTTAGTATATAATTTATTAGGTTTTAGACAAAGCGGGCGAAGCCGCGGGCGGTAAGCTAGTAATATGATAAAGATATAGAGTCATATAGATAGACATATAGAGTACATCGAGTTGAATAGAATCGTTCTAGCCAATACAATTTAGGTTCTCCAAAATCGTCATTCCAAAAATCACACGACAAAAAAATATACTTTAATCGTAAAAGAAAGTCGAAAAGCCTTCGTTTTTTCGAATGCGAAATATAGTATCTATTTGAGAGAGGAATTTTACTTGTAATAAAAGATTCGACAAGTGAAGAACGAGTGACAGAATAAAGGGGAAAAATGTGTTGGATAATGTGCAATCTTTACGATCAACCGTTGACATTACAGTTGAAATTAAATTCTTATTGCTATGTTTTTTTTAGTAATTGGACAAATTGAGATGAGATTTTATGCGTAATTAAGTACAATATAAAGAGATAGAGAGAGAGATTAGATAATGTCAAGAAGACGAAATGAGGAACGTCTTTTAATTTTGTTATACTTTTGACCACGGAAAGAGTAAATAATAATTTCGTAGCACTATCGTAGCACATACTGACGACTTTTAATATAATATGCGAACATTGTCATATTTTATGAATTAAATATTTATTATGGTTCTTATTATATCTAGGAATATTTAATTTCGTAAATAAAAACTGAACAACGTTACAGTCACCAGATTTTTGTAACCATTGAGATGAATACTCTACCTAAATAAGATTATAAATTACTAGCTTGTCGCCCGCGGCTGCGCCCGCGTTTTCCCGTGGGATTTCCGGGATAAAACCTATCCTATGTGTTAATCCTAGTTATCCTTTATATGTGTGATAAATTTTATTATAATCGGTTCAGTAGTATTTGCGTGACAGAGTAACAAACATACACATACATCCATCCTGACAAACTTTCGCATTTATAATATTATTAGTAGTACTTGTAATTTTCGTGAACACAAGATTTCCATAAGAAAGTAAAAAGTGGGTTATTCTAATATGCATCTATAACGTGTTACACTTGACCTGCCCCGCCTCGAGGGCTATAAAAATAGGTCTGAGAAACGCTGTCACAAGATATCTCGCGTGCGTAAGATCTGTTTGTAAAAGTAGTAAGTATTTTTCTTTAGAAGTTCTGCAAATGTTCAATGTGAGGAAAGTTAGATATGGCTTGTATTATAAAAAGTATTTGTGATAGTTTGTTTAGTAATACCACAGATTATTAAATATTTTGTGTAAGTAGTACGTGTAACCAAGAAGCTTATATCTAATACACTGGAGATTTCAGTATGAACATTAACTTGTAACAAGAAAATATGACCTTGAATGACGCCTGTATGTTTTTT
>CAJQZM010036775.1:0-19927 GCA_907164665.1 Colias nastes
GTTCGAACAAACGTTATTTATTGAAGAACAAACGATAATAAATGTTTATAAAGTAATAATGGAACAAAATATTAATAATTTTGAATGGGGGGGCCAACCAAACAGTATACTTTTATTTGATTTATTGTTAATAAACAATTAACGAACAAACAATTATTTATAGCAAACAATTGAGAACAAACCACGAACTAACGATATGGCATAATAAAAATTTAAAACTAATAAAAAAGTTTTTTTGCGGGGGCCAAGTTTAGTGAGCTCATGTTGGTTATTATTATTTTTTTTCTTTATTTATCTGTACTGCCTAATGCCGTAGGGCGTATTCAGAAAGAAAGCTTGAAACTTATAAGCGCTTATAAGCGCTAATAAGTTTCAAGCTTTCTTTCTGAATACGCCCTTATACTTACTGTCTCTCTTTAAAGGAGATCCTTTAGCAAGAGCGACTAGGAATGGGTCGTCGACGCATTTTTCATCAACGAGACTAGACCGTTAAATGTCGTTCATCAACTAGTCGATCAACTAGTTAAAATCTTCGACTAGTCGATGTGTAAACTGAAACGAATTGACAACGATTGACACGGTCGACCGACGCGCGACGGAATTGGTAATCGAACGTTCGTTACCTTGAACTGAGGTCTACACTCTACATGTAAAATTCCACATTCTTACCACGAAGTTATTACGAATTATAGATTTTCAAAGAATTCAATGTCAGGGTTGTCTCTAGTAAAGAAAAAAGTCAAAGCTGTTTTTTAACAATTATATATAATATCACCTATCTATTACCAAGTTTTTGTTTATGTTTTAACTTGTCGTTTTAAGTCGTTAGTTATAGTCGATATTTTAACATTATTCAATATATTATTATAGGTAGGTAATCCTTATGATATGTAATAAATTAACTGAATAAAAAAAAATATCTTAGATTTTTAAGACAATTCAATAATATCAAATTAATACAAATTAATCTCCTTTTTTTTCAATATTTCGAGCATTGATCATAGTAATCTCATTAAAAGTCAAAAGGAATTAACGGTAAAAATATTGAACTATCAACTCGCGACGCGTCGCGTCGCAAGTTGATAGTTGATACAAACGTGTCGACCAGACAGTTCCATACAATGACAGATTTGGGGTTTTTATTTACAAAATGCGCCATCTCTTATCGGAATCCAAAACAATTAGTTGCTTTATACGATCACAGATGGCAGAACAATCGATAAGAAATAATTTATTACAAAAAAAAAAGACAAAGAACATTTATTTAAATATCTAATTATTTAATTGAACTTGTATTATAAATATTTTTAAATTTTGTGTAACTTACAAGTTGAGTAATAATTATTACGATAGCAACACAATGAATTGATTCCAATATTGATTGTGAAAATCACGTGACACGTCACAAAATACAAATATGGCGACTGCTCCTTGCTTTGCGCTTGTTTGTAAATTGTAGTTTTGTTTCATATTTTGTACTGTTCTTCGTGATTCGTGAAATTAATCCGCCGATCCGCGTTGAGTTGAGTCCTCTCCTCAGTCCTCCGTAGTGAAGTGTACGAATTTCCAAAGAATATAAAAAGAATAAAAAATCATTTTAATATATCCATCAAACAAAATTTAGTGACGGACATTATTTTTGAAGAAAGATGTTCCTAAAAAAGGATTGAAACAAAAAATTTAAATGTTTACTGACATATTTGTGTATTATCCCTTTAATTGTGATAAACATAAAACTACATTAAAAAGTTATTTTGGAAATACAGTAATTCATGTAGGTACTTGTTGTATACAGTTGGTGCCGATCAACAGATTTTGTCTGGCAAAATCACATAACATGGTGAGGACGAAATAAAAACAGCAGCACAAACATATAAAAATAAACATAAACATTTCACAAATAAAAATAATATTGTTATTTAAATATGTAATACTGTTCAAAATCAATTATTTTCTAAAAATTCCGTACCATTGTCAAAATTTACAATTTTATGTTAATTACTGTAAGTGTAAATAAATAAATTATTGTAAAATAAAATTTGTTTTTATTTGTATGAACTCCCTTTCTGAAACTCATGCTTAGACTTCAGCTTCTTACTATTTTACTGTATTCAAGGTGATAAGATTTTACTTATTATTTAATTTTCTCTCAACTTGAATACAAGTAAAATAGGAAGCTGAAGTCAAAGTACCATTCATAGATAGTACCATTGCATGTAATATAGGTAGTAATAATTAATACTAGTAGATGTCTATAGCTATAGCTATACATTTCACAAGTTTGTGGATTCCGATAATAGATGGCGCTGTTTATCAGATCAATTGACATTAGCGGTCTTCAAAAAATTCTGCGAGCGGGCTCTCTATACCCGTATATATTATATTACCAGTGCTGTGCCGATTCGATTATTTATTTAATCGATTAATCGATTATGCGAACCAAGATAATCGATTATTAATCGATAATTAGTTCGAAATAAAAATTGTTACAAATTGTCTTACCTCCAGATTAAAAAATGAAACAAAACTGAATTAAATCACATATTTATTTAAAATGAAACTACTAGATATTAAAAATCAAACAAATACATCAATTCCCAATCAGTGACCAGTTAGCATTTAAAAAAAATGATGTAATCTAGATGCTTTGGCAGCAGGCTGTTCCTCCTTAAATTTGTCAACTGACCTGCTTTAGAGAAAATTCTCGCCTAGGGAACGGAGGTGGCAGGGATGCACGAATATTTCAAATGTAATTTATACAGATGCGGGTTATTTGTTTTCATGCTCTTCCAATACAGTAAAGGATTGCTTGTCCTTGCAAGTAGAGGCAATAGGCATGACGACAGTATCCATAAATGATCGTATTAGTGTTTTTAAGGGAAAATGTATAATAAATAAAATAAATATAGTGACTTAGAAATCTTAAAAACATTAAGATTAATGAGATTATCAATAAAATAAAACATTAAAATTCTGCAGTTGGCCATTTTGACTAAAACACGCGTGACGTCACGCTTAAGTAAACAACTCACGTCAGATGTGTTTTGTTGTTATGAATATGTTGAGAATACGAATTTTTATTTATTTTCTATTGTTTCACGTATGCTTTATCGACTCAGAACAGAAATATAATTGCGAATTCACGAATACGTGGTTCGGGGTTTTCCGCGCCAACTTTATACAATCATTTCTTATTATTTTCTCGCTTGAAATAATTACTAACACATTTTTGAGCATTATTTTTATGTGGATTCACACTGCAATACTGCACACCACTTAAAAACTTTGAAATTCGTTTCTATAATACATATTAAATAAATATTTTTTTAATTTTCTTCGCAATGCGTACAAATAATTACGTATTTACTAAAGAGTGACGTCACGCCTACGCCATGACACCTACGAGCTGTTTTGGCACAGTTAATAAATATTTTTTGAAATATGGCTTTTATCTTCGTTAAATTTAAGTATATTACCGAAATATAGGGTTTTTCTTGTATAGTAAACGTATACACACATTATGGAAGAGGATTTCAAAATCTTTCGTCATGCCTATTATCCTTATTCAAAACACCTTATTGATCCACACCACGAAATAGATCCAAAAATGTGTCCTCTTCCTCCTATCTTCAGCCGTTTGGTCGCTGGGCGTATGAAAATTTGTTAGTCAGTCAATTTAGAGGTAAATAATACTAATTTAAAAGGTCGCATTTTCTGTGTCGACTGTCGACTTTCGAGAATCGAGTGTGAATTTTCTTACGGATATTAAGCTTAGTAGTTAGTACCTTTCAATTTTTAGATTTGGTTAGGTACCTTCCAGGTCAAAGCCAGGGTGGGGCAGGCGCCCCACCCTGCCCCACCGTGGCTACGCCCATGCTTCAATTGCATTTGTTTGCAAGAACGATTAATTTATGAAGTAAACAAACAATACACGATTGCCTCGATCTCGTTAATAATATGACGTCTTAAATCAGTACTAATTCCAGTGTGGGAAAGTGACGGCGCTAGACGACCTACTTATATAGTTTAGTCCACGGAGTAAATAGTCAGAGTAAAATTACCGTTGCTGTACTTCAAATGCATGAATGCACTTAATACGGAATACATTATAACGATTAAAACTATAATAATTATTACATACTGTAATAACTTTTGTATTAACGTTTAACGTACATTTAATTTCAAAGTTTGACAACGTCACAAGATGTCAACGTCAACGTCACTGACACTAGTCTATAGTCTGTACCCGTTATTTTATCTGGCAATAACTGCCAGTTGATAACACATTACCTACACACATAGGTACTTGACACTGGCAAATAGTCACATCATCTTGCCATGAAGAGGAAAAAAAACACGTTACACACTGTGGTTACACAGAACTAAACGTCAAAAAGCAGCGCAATATTGTGCTGCGAGGCGCGCCGCTAGTAATGTTCCTGCGGGTGCAGCGGGGCGCGGAAGGTGCGCGCGTGCTGCGTGTGTGTGAGCGTGTGGGCGGTGTGCGCGTGTGCGTGTGGAGCGTAGCTGCCGTACGCGCTGTCTTCGGAGGAGAGCGGTCCGCGACGCGTGCCTGAACTGTACACTGATTCCCGCCGCTCTTGGACTGCTGCGCCTGTGGATTATAAGGGATGCTAAATTAATGATGATATTGTTATGTCCTGTCTTGTGGAGTCAAATAAATGTTAATCAATTATTAGTTTTGGATTCGCAAGAAATATCTCAGAAATTTCTCTATTGGAAATTGAATATATTAATTATATAATATATTATAAATGAAATAACTATTTTGCTTCTTATTCATATTCGAATGTCTAGTTAAAGAATTATCCCTGCACAACCGGAGCGAAGTAAGGGCAAACATCTATTACGAAAAATGCCCTAACTCACATCCTTCATATAACAGAAATAATGAAACGTAACAAAATGGCCTAACAATTACGATACATCGATAATATAGTTACTAATACAAAATACCTAGTAAAAGTGTGCAAAGCTTACCAGCAGGTCCCGGCCGGACTCCATTAGCAGCCCCATAGGGCGGGTCCCTCTGCGCGTTGTGCACGTTCTGGCTGACCGCCGTGTGCGGCCGCAGCAGCAGCGACTGAGCACCCGCTAGTGACGACACGCCGCCAGCAGCACTGCTCTTGCTGTATACTGATTGCGACCTGGATAAATGTGATTTAGTTATAGAAGGGTGTAGTGTGGCGGAGTGATAGCACTTTTGACGTTTGACAGTTTCCATAGATTGTAAATTTGAAATATTTGGACTTGGCAACACTGAACATTATTTAGTGGGAAAACCCTAAAACCTTTTAGCCGGGCGGAAAGTTCGGATTTCTAATCAGGAATTCAGATCCGGAAATTTAAATGATCTATTCACATAAACGCACGGTTTCACAAGACGCACATTCTTTTATTTCAGAACAGAAAGCAACTGTTTTGTTGACCGAATTTTACTTCAGATTTTGCAAATTCATCGACAAAAGTGCTATAGTAATAATTATTGTTTCTGTTATTGGTAATTAAAATTGCTCTAATACTATTCTTTTACTAGAAGTGTTACTATCTAATACAAACTAAAATTCTTATCGTGCTACAAATTCTATTGTTTACATCACACATCATGCAAAAGCTAAGCTTCCTATTGACCTAATTCTTGAAATAAAGGTAAGTACCTAATACCTACATAATTCAAACTATTCATTCATTTTAAAATATTGAATTATTATTGAATATCTCTCATTAAAAGTACAATGAATTAGTGTAGTTACTTAATGCTTATTAACTATATTCATTACTTAAAAAAACTAAACTAAATCGATTATAAATTTCATAAGTACCTACATGACAAATAACTTTTACTTTTTAAGAATATTGAGTATCTATTGAGTACTAGTAGTGTATTATGAAATTTAAGAGATTGCTAATATAATTACGTAAAAGTACTCTAAATAAATCAAACCTAATCTATAGAGTGCTCTTTTATTCGATTTGAATACTGACCTCTAAAACATTTCACCTTAAATCTATAGGTATACTGAACATTCTCTTTGAACAATCTGAATACCTATCATCCCTAATGTCTAACTAGTACCTACACCTATCATGTACTACGCAAGCAATCGAATACGTTACGTGGCGCAGACGACATCAATAGTTACATTTGACATGAGGTTCCATCAGACCTGTGCAGAGTGTGTCTAGCCGGCGGCGGCGAGCGGCAGTACAGCGACTTGGTCCCAGAGTACAGGGGCTCAGTGTTATCTGGTCGAGGAGTCGCAGAGCAGTATGTAGACGCGTGGCGGTAGTGGTGCGACGGGAAGGCCGGCTTGTCCAGTTCGTCCAGGTCTCTGGGCGAGGAGGCTCTCGAGTTGGAGTTGGCACGTGGTTTCCGAGAAGCCCACTCGTGGAGGAGCGCGCTGGCGATGCCGCCGCCGAGCCCGCCCACCCAGCACACCCAATGGCTCTCCCAGCGGGACAGCACGAAGGACGGGCCGAGTGACCGAGCTGGGTTCAGCGAGGGCATCTGTAATTGATATAGGATATTAGAATGATTGTTATAACATAATAGAAATAAGACTCGTAGTTAATTGTATACAGTAAAATTTAAGTTTAAACCTTTCTAATTAACAAGCGAAAGACGGAACTATTTAAAGCAAAGATATCTAAAAGTTCTCTTAACAACTAAGATGGCCGATTCAATTTGGATCTACAGGAAATAAAACCAACATTCTGAAATATTTTCGCCGTCCGCGTCGTAGGTATTGTTAACTATATCTAATTTTATAAATGGTCCATTAATCAATATTTATTCGTCGTGGTTATACGTAGGTAAGATATTTTTAACCTGGGAGTAACATTAAAAGGGGTTAATAATAGGACTTTCTATAATTATTTTAGTGGTCGCATAATATATCACACTGTCATACAATGCCTTTAGTTCTAGATTAAGCAAAGTTTGTAGGACTAGAAACAGAACAGAAACTATTAAGGGATTTCAACGACATCCTTTGGCGCAATATCCAGGGTCATCAATCATAGCTCACGATGAAATGAGAGTAAAAGAGGCTAAATTCCATTTAGCTTTCAGTTTATAGTTTTAAAGATTTTATCTACGTAAGTACTAAGTAGCCTAGCTTAAAAAATAGGTTACAATTAACCCTGGGTTTTCAACTGAAAATATTGATCAGACAGATAATTTTTCCCAATAAGGTATCTATAATTTACTAACTTTCCACCCGTGGCTTCGCTCGCTTTCTCTAAAACCTAATAAATAACTTTCCTCGAGAATCACTATCTATCTAAACCCGCAAAAAAACCGCATCAAAATCCGTTGCAGTTTTAGACATTTGGACACGCAGACGGCGGAAAGCGAATTTTTATATTATGTAGGTTTATATTTCATATTATATTCATGAGACTACGCAATACGCCGAGATTGATGTTCGATTGTCATCACAAAATATTTACTGCTTTCAAAGTGAAAAACGTACTCGACAGGGTAAAACGTGTCACATAAACTGGCAACACAATGGTTGGAGCCTGTTGTCAGTACGAAATTCAAGAGCTACGTGATTGAACAATAGTGAACGTTCGAACGCACAATAGCCATTTAAGAGCATACCATTTACGCCTTTAATCCTATACCGTTTAGTATCATAATGTGATGCGAGTAAAACGTCCTAGTTGGGGGATTTTACGCAATTTTTTCACCTGTATTCAGAAGCGGAAACGAGTTAAAAAAAACTATCTACATTGAAAGGGCCGCAATTACAACAACAATGGCTACCTGCTATTTCTCTATATTTAAATCTCATCCAGGCCAACCGCAAGGTTTATGAATTTCTTTAATAAAATATTTAATGTTTTAAAAGAACTGCCTGGGCATTTATTGCGGTTGCCAGATGCACGAATATTGAGATATTTTATATGTTACTTGTTAAATTGTTAATACACATAAGGTATGAAGGAAGACAGAGATTAAAAGAAGGAAAATAATGGTTGTAATCATTTATAAAAATAATCCATACGTACCGTACTTAGATAAACGTTGCTATAAATCAATCTTCACATTAAGTTATTACCTGCGTGATACGGTCACATAAATTGCGTTACATTTTTTAGATTGAGACGCGGAATTTCCTCAACTCGTAAAAACACAACAAAGGATCAATAAATCACGTTAAAAGCGAAATTTACCAGCACATCTTGGGCTCATTGTTAACAATTGCAATATCGCAGGGATTCTAAAGATACCTTCTATTTTGGTTCGTTTTTGTTCAACCATGTGTATAGAATAGGAACATCTGTCCGGTAAGGACTCATAAAAGGCAGGTAGAACGGTATTGTGCCTCGATAAAAGGACGAGGCTATTGAACACACTAGTAGTATTGTGGTAGTATGGAAGACGTCGCCAATACGCAGATGGTAGTAGATATCAATCTGTCGTCATATCTATTTTGTTTCTATCAGTTTTGTTTCGCAGCAGCTGGTGTCTCATCTTGAATTCGGAGACACGTTCGAGTAATATAAATTTTATTGAACTCTGTGCTCCGTAGTTTGAGTTAGAGATATTGTGAATGTAGAGTTAATCTAAATTCAGATATTATTTTATAATCATTTTTTCTATATCTGTTTTTATTACATTACAGTTTCATTAGCCTATGAATTATGATCCAATTTTAAAGTTGAATCTAGAGGATATACATATTTGCAAGGAGAAGGAGCCACACTCAATTTAATTATATTGTACGGGGAACACTTTCATTCACTTTACACGAGATTCTGTTTTCATAATTAATTGGGGTCAGAAGAACCGACTACAACTTTAAACCACAATTTTAGGTATTCGCCGCGTTAATAGCACGATTCTCATTTCGCCTTCCTAAAGACCCTTTTGTGTAAAGCTAGCGGGCAACAAACCACTTGACAATATACCCTTGTGTATTGTACGTAATTGTTTTAAGGATACTTACAGAAACGAAGCTAGCAGCGCAATAAGCAGCTCCCAGTAGAGCTGGCGCAGTTCCCGTCCACCGTCGCTCCATCGCCGCGAAGTACGCAGCAGCTACCAGCCCCGACAGCAGCAGTTCAGCACCGAGCCTCTCCCAAGCCGCCCCTCCCCCTCCCGGGAGCGACGCGGACAACCCCCCCGCATACCCCGGCACGCTGACACTGAAAGAAGTTTCCAGAAGTTAAATACCGCGGTCGAATTTTTCACTTGGATGCGCTCCAACTGCGAACATGTTGTCGCATGTTTCGTGGGTATTTCGATTGTTTATTTTGTCGTTTGAAATTCACAACAATGGGACACAATAAGGTTGAATTATTTCATGTGAAGGAAGTGCATTAAACGGATCTGCAGTAATAAATTGTATTTCCATTTGCAAATTCCTAAACCTGACACGTGTAACAAACTACGTCACAGAAAGTTTTCTCACTAAGCACCTAGGCCTTTATAGGAAACTTGGAAAATAAACCTGTTAAAATACAAAAGCCTTCTCCAACCTCCAGCCTCCAGGTTTGTTATTTACGAACTCAATAAGAACCTTTGTAATCCCTAATTCGTTTAACACATCACGTCTTTAAGTATGTGTGCGCAACGTGCCGGAACTTTGAACGCATTTTCTGAAGTATTCTACAACTAAATGGATCAGGAATTTCGCTCATACGGCACACGACTTGACCAACATTCCAAATAAGCTTTTAGTGACATTAATTTATTGCTGTTTAGTTTTGGTAAACGTTAAACTAATCACGGAAAAGCTGACTGTCAACCGCAGGCTTGAATGTTGGTTCCAAGTTAGCAAGGTTCAATTTAGAGCTTCATGTTTGCATGTTTGATTATTTGCGGATAACGCGAGTAGTTTGAGAGTGGAATGCAATAATATAGGATTAATATCTTAGATAATTCTACATTGTGAAGTGCATCATGTAAAGCTAAGTCTTCATGATAGTAACAAATATTTGGTTAGTCCTTCGATACGCATCGGATGATTTATTTTGTTACTGCCTAAACTTCTCACGATTCATATAATGAGATATCACAATTATGCCTTAATTTTTAGATAAACTCAGTACTTTTTCTGGTGACCGAATGAAATAAAAACCATGTATATAAAAATAAACTCAATACGCGCAATTTTTTAGGTCAGTTAAACCAATTTTGTGCACAAATGTTGCGCTAACGAGTTCACTCATTAGCATTACGGTTAATTAATACCTACGAAAACTTTCTTCAAATATCTCTGAGGAGTTTTTATCTCTCATAATTATTTTTAAATGTACGAATTTGCTAAATTAAACATCAAAGCATGCAAGCCAATTTTTATGATATTTCTATGAAATATCTAAACATTTTGAGGTATATTTAATTAGTGCCCAACTTAGCGATTCTGTGTTTTATTTGAATTGTTGTTTTTGAAATTAAATGATATTGACACTATGATATTAGGATACCGAGGTGAACCTCACCGAACAGGAACCAACATTAGTTTGTGAAAGAACACAACTTCTATATTGAAAAACACCAAAGCTTAGACGATCTTTAAATTATACAAAACGTAATTGCCCAAGAGTCAGTAACTTACTGCCTAGACAGAGAGTAGAGACTCATTTCCTCTTTCGGATAGTGTGGTCGGTTGTGACGTTACTTATAGCTCTCTTTTATTTGGGAATGTTTCTTCTGAAGCTTTACTTCACTAAAATAAAGGAACAATTGCGTAATGTGAAACCCTTTTTATTAACAACAACAAATACTTTCTTGGTGTAGGGATTTCACATTTTGATATACGGTCTGTTACTATAGGTACACACACACTTGTCCAATATGAATTATTACATGAAGTCTGCTTCGAGTTAGCAGTGGAGAATATATTTTAATGAATGAATCTAGAATTCTTATTTAAAACATGGTAGGTAATGAGACACCAGGTTTCGTACTCAGCGCAAGCGATTGGCATCTCTCTAGATCTCTATGTTTAAAACCCTCAAAATTAGTCCGGTCAATTGGATCTTGTATGCACTTTCTGTACCTTATTTGTGTTCAAACCATACTTGTCTAAAGTTTAAACTTAAAAGTTTAAGGACACAAAACTATTTTAAATTGTTGTTATAAATATAAATAAGTACTATACTTCGATTACATCCAAATTGAAATTAAAACAAACATACCCAAACATCTATAAAATGTTATTAACGCAATCCATAAACCTTCATTTTCGCCTTATAGCTAGCAATTAGTTTGGCAAAATATCGTTCCAGGCGTATCATGGAATGAGGTCTATGCCATATTGCCCACAACCGGGTCAGGTCAGATCCTAGATTACGTGAAATATCTGTTGAAAAGGGGAAACATTTGTGAATTGTTATATCCAAGATTATGCTCTATAGACATTTTCATTATCTCATGAAAATGGCATATCTATGCTTCTTCACAATATAGCCAAGTTTAGTTTGGTCTCATAGGGGTTTATTCTACCCAGAAGGTTTAATCTAGATTAGATCGGGATTAAAGTGACATATGTAAATTCGGGTTGTAATAACTTCGTATTAATTTTCACCAGTCGTGTGTTTTGGTGTGATTGATTTTTCATTCATATAACAAACGCACGGTAACAAAGAAATTGTTATCAGCTCCAAAACGCTGTTTATAAAAACTTATATTTATGATGTGCTGATTTTTGTATATGAATTTTAAATGAATACCAAATTACATATGTATTTTAATATTCTGTATGATAAGAATCAAACAAAAAAGGAAATGAGCTCTAGAGATGGAACCAACTCGATTAAGTAGGTATATTTATCCCGTAAGAGATAGAAAGCTATATTATATTATCTGTGGTATAAGCAAATAATTGTAAGTTTTTTTTTTATTTCGCCTTCCAGTGTCACGCACTTGGTGTATTCTGGCAACATCTGCCAGGTCATTGACCTCGGATCGATTTTAGTCTTAAATAAAGCCTCATGGGATAAAGGTCGAAAAGTCCGAATTTAATTGTTATGGAGCTATCTAACGAATTGAGTTTGTTAGGTTTACGGCTAGACCTCAATAATTGGCAGAACTAAATCCTAAAATATGCCTACTTAAAATTTAAAAATAATGGGGAGAAAGATAAATGTTGCCATAAGTGTAAAGAAGTTTTAAATTAAATAAAAGTAAGTATTAAATAAAATCCTGATTTTTTAAACATGCGTATGGAATAATTAATAAAAACCAACATCCAAAACTAATAAATGTTTATTTTAATTCAGAGCAAAGTGTACTTTTTCCATGTAGGTAAATAAAAAAGTAAATTACTAACAACTCGTATGTTTGCTTTATACGAGAAATGCATTTCAAAATGAAAATATAACAGATTTAAAATGCGAATGATTCATTAATTATTATTATTTAACCTTGTTTTGTTGTAAATTTATGTATTTAAAAGTAAATATTTGCCGAAAGCAATTTTGAATTTACCTTTCATGTGTATTTTATTGTACCTACTGTACTTACGTAGTACTCCAGTCATTTAAGACATTCAATTCACAATAATTCCAAAAGTTTTCAAACTTGGGTCAAGTGAATGGTACATTGGGACGACAATAAATCTCATTTTGCAACCTTGTCCGCAGTCCGGAACTGCAATTAAATTATTTTTTGCTGTATGGTCGTGAAAAAAATTCCAAAAGTTCTGCAAACTTGGGGAAGTTTTCGATATAATATTTCATATCACGTATTAAATTTGCAACCAATCTCAGTGTACGGAACATCTTTTAATATTGAATATTAATGTTTTTTTTTTTATTAAACTGAATGAGGTTGCAAATTTGTAAATGCATCAGAATAGATGTTTTCGAAGTTTGCAACCAAGTTCCAAAACTTTTGTAATTATTCCGAGACCACCTTACTCGAAAAAATGACCACTAATTAAAAATTATTATAAATAAACATGTTCCGGTCAACGAAAAAGGTTGCAAATTTATACAACCGTTCGGTATATATTTCCGATATCTGTGTCAAGTTTGCAGAACTTTTGGAATTTTTTTCACGACCATACAGCAAAAAATAATTTAATTGCAATTTTAACAATGTTCCGTACACTTAGATTGATTGCAAATTTAATACGTGATATGAAATATTATATCAAAGACTTCCCCAAATTTGCAGAACTTTTGGAATTTTTTTCACGACCATACAGCAAAAAAATAATTTAATTCCAATTTTAACAATGTTCCGGACTGCGGACAAGGTTGCAAAATGAGATTTATTGTCGTCCCAATGAACCATTCAATTGACCGAAGTTTGAAAACTTTTGGAATTATTGTTAAATTTTCGATTTCGAATGTCGATTCTGACTGATGTATAGGTACTTTGTACACAACAAACAGTTTTTAATTGAAAAAGAAACATATTAGGTATGTAGGTATTGTTTAAATAAAGATTTTTATGACTGTAAAAATTGTACTGGGACACGGCATACTATCACACTATTTATTTCAAATAAATTTATTTCATTTATTTATTTATACTTAATCGATAATATATGGTCAATCTATGTGCCCAAATTCATCTTAAACTGCAGGCCAGCAATTTCAACAACCTCATCCCTCCATCCCTCAAAACGCACTCATCCATTATTGTTCACAAATAAACATATTTTCATAGACATGACAATCGAGATTTTTTTATATGACTGCAATATAAAATTCACTCATACACCCACTGTATAATATATACACTTTAATCTTTCATTGCACACATAATCTTCCTCATTTTCGTTAAAGATAATATTCAAATTGTCTAATAAATATGTAAAGTGCATTTCAAGCAACCGTGAAACCTAGCCAAGGACACTTCAAAAAGTTATCAGATTTATTCACAAGGTTAGGTTTTAGCTGTGGTTTAGCGTCTGGTTTTAGCTTACTGCGTTTCGCATTTATGGTATACAAATATTTGATACTTTGAGCTATTCTACACTAGAAAATGAAACTTCAAGCAAAGAAATAAATACACTTCACGAACAAATTATTGCCATAATCCTACTAATATTATAAATGCGAAAGTTTGTATGGATGTATGGATGTTTGTTACTCTTTCACGTAAAAACTACTGAACCGATTACAATGAAATTTAGCACACATATAGAGGGTAACTTGGATTAACACATAAGATAGTTTTTATCCCGGAAATCCCACGGGAACGGGAACTATGCGGGTTTTCCTTTGCAAACGCGGGCGATGCCGCGGGCGGAAATCTAGTCTACACATATTATAAAGTACAGCAGGGTGATGACTAAAGATAAGAAAGAAAAACTAATATTCATAATTCAAGAGTGTGCATGAACAATTTTTACAATGTCAGTCTGTTTTATCATGCATAACGATAGCGTGGAAATTAGGATAAATATAACATTTCAATGAACCTTATTGGAAAATGCGGTCAATATCTTAGAGTGTGCACTGTGCAGTGTGCACATTAACATTTGACACGTTTTGAATAATATCAATGATAAATCCAATAGGCATCGATATTTGATACGATAATCGACCTCACAGATGCAGATGTTACATGATATGGTCTGAACAAGTATGGTATCAATTACGAAATGGGAATATTGATATGATATGTATAATTGTATAGATAATAGTATAATAAGTTGACCTCAGAGAGCAGGCATGAGGCATAATAGAAGGTCTATTATGCCTCATAGTTTTCGCAGTAGTTTTCGCTTTCATTAGTCGCAAAAAAATCTTAGAAATAATGCAAGAGGAATAGACCCTCTATTGCATTATCTTTCTTTGTTGATTTTATGTTTAGACGAAAACAAATAAGTAAAAAGCACTTAGTACGTCACAAATATAATAACCCTGGACATTTATGAAAATTGATAACCTTAATTATTTTCAGCGTCCGTTCAGATGAGTATCGTCGAATGAAGCATAAAACAGTTGAATGTTATTACTTTTCTCGTTACGACTGATTGCCGGCGATGTTATCATTCTTTGCATCGAAATGGACTTGGGGTGACCACGCGGTTTTATTAAGTGGCCTTGTTTATTTTGGTACATATTATGTTTTGTATATACCTACTATATAGGTAATAATTAGCGAATTAACTTCATTCACCTAAACATGTAATCATCTTATAATATGTATAATATGTATGGACTTTTAAGAATATGCATTATATTATGGTCTCATATACCTACTGCAATTATTAATTTATTATACACACATGAATTGATGTCAGCATCATTATAATAGAAATAAAAAATATATCTACATTTGTTCAAATTGTTGCAATACAGATAAAAAAATTCTGTTTGAATAATGCTTTAAAATACACCACGTACTAATGAAGTATGCAAGTTAAATTTTGAAATGCGCTTTGTAACATCTTGTGAAATTATATTAAATGTTAAAGCGTTATATTATACAGTAAAAATCCGGATTAAAACGGTTATTGCGTTCAAGTTAAGGTACTTGCTAAGAAAACATGCAACAGTTCCTGTAGTAAGTTTTATATTGTTTCTATTTAAAACATAATCTTTATTTTGTTTTTGTTTTCCCTCTCTAACACACGGATTTTAATGGTTTGGTTTGGTTGGTTGGATTGGTTAGAAGTTTATTTCACCAAATTGTTCCCATGTAGAAAATTAGTTGTTCTGCAAAACATTAAATGGAGACCTTAGTAACCATGACTACCGCTTACTTCAAGACGTGATAATATGCAATTTTAAGCGTGCAGTTCTTTTTATAAATATAGATTGGTAACTCTACTATCGTGCATTCGTGCGTATTCAATTAAATACCCATCTATGAAATAAAGGAGCATCGTGACGTCACACCGCGAAAGCTCATTCAGAGCACATACCGCAGGAAATGAGACGCTCTGTGAACTTTTCATTTTTTACCCGCCAGGTGAACTAGCGCGGGAAATGACGAAATAAAAACAATTTACCGCGAGCGAGTTTTATTTTTTTACTAGACCGATATTCCCGCGTTAATAAGCTTTATAAAAGAAGAGAATTTATAACGTTAATTTTTTTCATTTTTCCTAATTTTCCGAGCTAACGTGTTTGCATCCTATTTCGGACTTTAACCTATTATCCTACCAAATTTCAAAAGGATCTGATAGCAAACTTTGCTTGAAAGCGTTTAAAATGGAAAACCAAGAATATTTATATTGTAGTTAGTAGTATTGCGCAGTATTATATTATTCGTCTTCTCACGCATTTCTAAGTGTGAGCGTTAATTAATTCTAGTTTTAACAAAGGCATTCAGTTACAACTATGTAGTTCAATTAGGGTAAACGTGATCCAACGAAAAACGGGCTTTAACGGTAACAAAAATGACGCTTGAAAATTACGCTTTCCAGAAGATAGCTCAAGAGTCTAGCATATTCTAGAACAAATGCCGTACTTTCATGCCATTTGCAATATCAACAAGCGTAAAATATTTCCAAGCGTTTCCTTATACAAAATCGCGACAGTTATTCGCCGGGGACCCAATGGGACCCAAAGCTGTATAAAGTGTATGCATATTTTATGAGTGGAATATATTTTAGAGGACATACTTTTATCTTAAGGCTAGAGAAGTTAATGCGGCATGCTCCGGGGGCTGGCTGCGGTTTTAAATACTCGATCGTTGAATATGTATATGTGTATAGTTGATAATGAATACAAATGGACTCTGTTTGAACTTTTGTTTATAGTTATTAAAATGTAAATAGTTGTTTGTTCAAATAACTCGGCTATTCAGACTGCAGCTTCGTTTACGTAACATGTCAATAAAGCTTATATTTTAGTAAACATGCCGATTTAGATCATAATATGATGTATTTTCGATTTGTTTATTTTTATGTACATATTTAGATATAGATCATATATTTATAACGTTCCAAAGTAAGTAATCTTAATTGACTTTGAAATTTTATCCCATTTATCCTAAAATGCACTGATAACTTACGTAGTAAGATAATTAAGTGAAATCTCAAACTACCTCTCTGCCTACTTAAGTGAAACTTCTTAAGAAGTTGTGCTAAATTCATAAAGTTGACTGCACTTCCCCGCATTACACCAGATATTAGCATATACTTAAACGTCCTTACCTTGCATAATTTAGCAGCACTTTGCATAACCAAAATCAACGAGTAGTTCCGACAGAGTATTTCATAGAAACGCTCTAAAAATGTATATTTTATACCTATTTTTATCCCTTATAAGCTTATAAATGGAGAAAAACTTCTAAAACATTTAATGGTTAGTTAAAGAGATCACAGTACTGAAAGCTCTTAGCCTTTTGGAACTAGAGCGTTTCCCAAAAAGATTCTTCTGAGGATATTTCAATAGCTGAGAGTTTTCGTTAAGATCTTTTTAGCAAATTAAAGGAGCGTCTGCGAAAGCAATTTTATTATTACTCTTCATTATGTAACACGTTCTTGCTTTTTGAAGTAACGACTCAAAGATTGCTACAATGGTGTTGCCGTATTAGGTCTAAACCTATTTGGACTTCACTTTTTTGGATTTTCTTTCTGTAGCAATATACTGAGAGAGCGGTCTTAATTTTAAGAAGTGTTTCATGAGGATATAATGTACGCCTAACATCGGAGAAGGTTCGTGTAGACTGTAGTGTGTAGTTCAGGAATCATGGACGTTGGTAAATTATTCTTATTCTCATTGAACAATATAATTGTTAAGATTATTTTGCTGGCATTCTATTCGATTCTGCATCTCTTTTTCCATTTGTATTTAATCCACTTGTCTAATGTTCATCATTGTGAAGAAATAAATCGCTATTTAAATGCCCTTAATTAATTGCATTTAGTAAAAAACGCATACATTTTGCACGTGCGTTAGATAACTTTATCATCTCGTTAGATATTCTAACATTATTCTAATAGCCTTTTGTATTAAGATTAGGACCCTTCAACATATTTGCATTACTGTAAGAGGATTTGTTAATTCAAAGGACTTTTTTACGAAATGTTGGTTTTGCGGGAAAGATCTGGGAGATAGGGAATTTTGGGGTTTATCTGATTTATTTTTTATAGTTTAATTATTATTATTTATAAGGGCTATATTTGTCGCTTTCATATCGAATGTGGTGATTTATAGTGAGTGGTAGAGTTTTTATAATTCGATCAATTATTTAAAGATTTACTTATATAAAACATGCATGTAGAAGATTTTATTTATGATGACGAAGTTCAACTTACAAAATTCTTGTTCTATAGAATCTAAAGCAATGTATCTTTTGCAAAAAATAGAACCGTTCAGTCTACAAAGGACACGCCGATTATCCAAGCACTAAATCCGAAACAATTATTCCTTGCACCACAATCAACCCCCGCATAATCATATCAGTATCGGCAGATGATTTAGCATAATTTATGCGCGCGAGTTAGGGTCAAGTGGGCACAAATGGCAACAATGGGGTCGTTTTTTATCTGTGCTACAGATAATATAAATTATAATACTATGCTCTCAATGGTCAGTAAATTGGTGAACATTGACACCTTATGTCATGGTGACTGGACTATGTTTTATTGTATGCAGTGTGAACAATGTACGTATTAGCGTTTTTTTATGGGAATGATGTGCATATTTGTTTAGTATTTATTAGGTTGGGTAATAAATTGTGAATATTCCATGAATAACAGTCTTTTATTTTCATTATTAATATATGTATTATATACTGTTAGTAGGTATATTATATACACCACAATATACACAAACAGAAATTACCTAACCGCTTGATTTGTTTCTAATAAAATCTTAAAAAAAACTTTAAAACTTTTCTTGAAAATAATACCTATTTCTTATTCGATATATGTAAGCTTGCTAAAAGTAGGAAAAAGAGGATGGACACTGGATTACAGAAATTCCGCCCCAAAATTTATTTTTGAACGAACAATTACATTCAATTTAGCGCTGCACTTTTTAAGTACCCCAATATGGCCGCCCTTGGTGTAATGAACCGCCTTTTTATCCACAGATAATGTACTGTGACATTTGTTAAAAATTATTTACAAGAGGGTATCGCTTCTAAAATTCAATTGTATGAGTACCACTTGTTAACTGCATCGGATAAGCTGCTTATTTTTTAATAAATCCGTGTAGAGAATAATGACCCTTCCTACATTGTAATAAGGTTAATTTTGTATTATATGATGCATATAGGGGTACTTTAATATGTGGCGTACAAAACTCAAATGTACACTTGATAGTCTATTGTACTTTAATTACCAAAAAATCGATTATTTCAAAATTATAATCCGTTTCCATTGCGTTATGCTTTGCTACATTTTATCTCAGTAACTAATGAATGGATTTTACATTATCAATTCCTATTATCTTGTTTGTAAGTATAATGTTGCCCTTTATAATTTTCTTTTTCAATTCTTACACGAAGAATTGTTCGCACTTACAGATAGAGTATTATAGTTATGCCTATAGCTATATTAAAGTATTTTGTAATACTTTAAAACTTTAGATAAACCCCAAGCGATTCTCAACACAGGCGGCCTACATAGCTATCGAGCTGTCGTCTTAAATTTGAAGCTCATTCATTAAGACTTAGATTACACCGGCCTACTTTCCGCCCATTCACCATTCCTAAAGGACGAGTTAAATTTTAAAAGAACAGTCTCATATTGAACTAAAAACGGCCAATGCTTTTCTACAACCACAATAATTTATTAGAGCATTTATAACCACTGTGACATGTATGGTCGTTATGTTTGTTTGTAATGTGTAATTCAATTAGACTGAAATAACGATAAATTGTAACGCGAATTAATGTAACATGTAATTAATGAGTTTCATAATTAAGCATACAATTGCATTGTATTTTTTGTATCTAAACGATTATTTACATAGAAATGTTAAGAATACATATCACTACATAGTATAAAACAAAGTCGCTTTCTCTGTCCCT
>CAJQZM010036775.1:20327-32438 GCA_907164665.1 Colias nastes
ATTTTATACCCGTGCGAAGCCGGAGCGGGCCGCTATGTTTTTATATAAGTACAACGTTCACAGTTTTTCTATAGTGTATTTTGTATCAGCATTGCACCCGTGCGAAGCCGGGGCGGGTCGCTAGTAGATTATACAACAGGTACCTACTTTTTTTCAACCGACTCTACTCTACTGAATATGTTTCATAATGATTCTCTTTGGAATTGTTTTTGTCGTCTTAAATCAGATCCGAAAACAAAGGAAGTTCGTAAAATAAGTATCTTCTTAGCTGTGTGATTACAAAGACTAATATTAAATCAGACAAATAATTAACAAAGCTTAATCAGGTCATCCAGGAATCTCTTTACAGAACTCCCAGCACTTAACAATAAATATTTTAATGTTTGTATAACTATTAATAAACAAACTTCGTTTGCGACAAAGGAAGTTCTTGTTTTAATTAATTGCAAATTCAGGATATTTTATTACCTGCAAGGTAAATTGTTGATGCGAGCTTCGAAGCCAACAATTTGGGTATTTACCCAACCATAAAAATCCGGACCTCAATACCGAATCGTAACATAAATCCAATAACCCCTTCAAATAAAGATGTCACACACTTTTCGACATAAATCCTATTTTCACATGACAACACAGCGGGCGGGCGCGAACTGCGAACTTTAACCCTTTATTTTGCGAAACCATAAAGAAAACAAAAGTGTTTTTAACCCGTAGTTAACCCTTGGCACATGTACAGATAAATAAACCATAGACCACATGATCTTTTATTACATTCGTAACAACTTTGCCCCTTTTTTGTGCATGTGGATAAGTATTGTTGGATTTTTATGACGTCTGTCTCAGCATTAGTCGGATTGTTAGGCGCGGATGTAGCGCCCATATGGTGTTATTTGCGTAAGTAATGATTTTGTGGGCAGTGAAATGTACCATTGTAATCATATGAACGTGCTTATGATTTAATTTATGACATGTTTATCTGAGCCATAAATGTTATTTGTTAGTAAATTTTTACTAAAATATTAAAATTTGCATGATTCATAACTACGATTATTACAAATGCGAAAGTGTAGTTTTTGGCATGCCCTTGATTCGTGCTGCAATAAAAAAACCATATAGGTACAAAATAATATAGGTACACAATATGTATACGCGTACTGCGTAGCAGGTAAACCATATTACGATATGTCACTGTGGAAGAAGAAGATCAGAAGAATCCTCGAGCTCTAATTTGTATTTAATTTATGACAAATCTACAAAAAAGTGTTACACCCTATCTCTTAAACTATGAACCTATTAAAGAGAGCTGTAAAGAGAGTTGTATTATTACAATAGATTATGAAACTATTTCCCGGGCTATCGTATCCGCATTGTAAGAAACTCAGCCAAGTGGAACTTATACAAAGTTCCTCCATTTGCGGGTTTCGCACTCAAATTATCCGCTCTCATTGCACATTCAGATGAATGTTATAAATAAATATCTTTACTTTGTTTCTTGCTGAAATAAAGGCGAAGTTTGCGCATTTGTTTTTAATAGAATTGCTGAACTATATAATTCTATTCAATTTTTCTTTGTTATTGATACACTTTCTCTCAAATCAAAGGCTTTTAAAATAGATTGTGTGTCTATTTTCATGAAAAGTCAATGATTAGATATTATCAATAGAAAATTCTGATTGTTGAGTGAGTAGATTCTCTATAATTGAATTATTAATAGCTAAGGGCTCTAAATCAACAAAGGTCTCTTATTAAAAGGATGGAGAGAAGTTTCAATGAAAAATAAATAATATTCCTGTTACTAAATATATCCTTTTCAATGAAATTATTTTCATAGAGAGAAGTTTCAATGTGAAATAAAATTAGATACGTACATTATTCTTACTAACCATTCACCAAAAAAGTATATTATACTACTAATGTACCTATCAATTATTATGGAAATAACAGATGAGAGAACAGCGCTAAACCTAATTTAATTACCATGTAGTAATATCTAGCCGTGTACAAATGTGAATAATGATCAGCTAATGTTTCCCTTTGATTAAGCGGTTAGGTTATTACTAGGAACAGTTCCCAGAAGAAAGATCTCACTCCAGTAAATAGCACATGTAAATATTATGTTACAAATGCGGGGGTGATGTAAATAGATACACCTACAGTTATATCGACGGAAAAAGCTTTAGCTTCGAATAAGTTTACTTTATTTTTCCGAGGAAAATAAGGTAGGTAGTCGGTACAACAAATACAAGATTCGTGTCGAAATTTCATTGAGGTATATTATTAATTAAAAATTAAAATGTGTTTATTGATTACTGTGTTCCCAAAAACTTTCTATCTTTCTATTCGATGTTGTTTACAGTACCTACTCGTAGTATATTATTTTCATTTAACATCAGTTCAACATAGTTTACCGTTAGTTCAAAATACAGGCAATATATGAACAAAATATTGGCTGCAAAATGTTTATATGGAGAGTGTTGGAAATGTGGTTGATTCGAGATCCGATATTGATATTATGCCTAGCCTTGTTACCACGTTAGATAATTCTGCTTTCATTGTTATTGTGGGCTGAAATTCTGAATGTAGCTGAAAATAGCAGCTTTTAGCTTACGGTAATGTTTCAATCCCTATTTTACCTCTATGTCTACCTACTGATGCATCTAAATAAAGAAGTGAAAGCGAAAAAATATTATGAAATGAAGAACCTAACCAAAAGAATCAAACCAAAATGCTAGGGTTTCTAAATTTCGTAAATGTCGATGGAACATTCGTTTTTAATACTTTATTTATATTATTAGGATCTATGTAATAATATATTTTTGTTAATATTATTAGGTTGATAGTGATCTAATATCTATGATAACCTAATACTAAAAAAAAAAGGTTAATCAGGATATCCAATAAGTACCTACGTTAGTAGACACTTTCACTAATATTGGCATATTTGTGTTATTAAAGCTGTATATCAAATAACATTTAACGAAAGCAATAATAAAAATCACTTACTTATTATTATTATAATCAAGCATTATATAATTTACCAGCTGCGCTTCGCGGTTTCACCCGCGTGGCTCCGTTCCTGTTGGTCTTAGCGTGCTGCGTGATGATATATAGCCTATAGCGTTCCTCGATGAATGGACTATCTAACACCGAAAGAATTTTTCAAATTGGACCAGTAGTTTCTGAGATTAGCGCGTTCAAACAAACAAACAATCAAACAAACTCTTCAGCTTTATAATTTTAGTATAGATTATATAATTTATTAGCCATTTGAACACGCAGATACCGTAGCCAGGTGCAAATAGTCATTTAATAAAATAAAATTCAATGTCCTCGATTTCCAAGCCACCTGTTTCGATATCACAATTTATAAAAATATGCGCATTTCAATGAATCTAATTATTTTATTTGTTTTATGAAACGATGCCCAATGAACCAATGATAATCGTTTGTTTACTTATATTGATTACAAATTTATAGGAACTTAAACAATGCAATAATTTAATTAAAATATCCTAAGTGAGGAATGTAAAGAAAAATACTTTGAATAATGTAGAAATACCGAATCCAAATATTTTACAAAAGTTGGGGTGCTTTTTTTACTGTTTTTCTTTCAATGTTTCAAAGATATACAAGGGGCGGTTGCAATGTTTTGTTGAATATTCTGATTGATGTCAAACTTAAAAATTAGAAGCTAGTTCTTTTTACACTCATGTGTATTTTTATAATCGATAATGTTTTTACTTCTGTCATACTCATTTTCACTAAATTGTTTCATTACGATGTAAGTATTTGAAAATATCGTTAATGGTCCTTCGAGCCGGATAGAGTTTGTCATTATAAGCAGATTGGATCAATAGCATAGTATTTGATGTATATGAGAATATACATCAATATATGTTGTATGAGAAAATATATTAATGATTTATGAAATTACGAGCGTTCAACGCTCTCACTTTGACATCCTGACAAACGACCGATCATCCATCAAGTTTCCATGTTTATAACGTGGCTCAACCCTTCGACACATTCGGGTTATTATTATTGAATTAAAAAGATTTTTAATGCCATCTATTCAGAATACTCATCGCAATCTAATTGTATACCTAAAAATTACATGTTGCCTGTTAATTCCCAAAATTGCCAAAATAAATTGTTGTTTGTTGTTAAATGTATCAAACATATGTTTTGGGATAGACAATTCTATGTGCATGTTTGATATTTAAATTAATATCTAATATGAAAAAAATAAAATAATCCCTGAAACCCAAAATGGCTTAGAAGCCATTTTGGATTACCTTAAAAGGAAAAATGCTCCCAGCATTTTTGGAAGTGAGGTGGAAGTGAAAGCACTTGGTTATAAAGTTTACACAAGAGTATAATTTATCATGCAATCAATTCCCGAGCAAATCAATTTAGACTTAACATTAATTTTTCTTGTCCAACCAAGTTTCGCCGAACCGAAAACTTTCTCGCAGAAACAAACCAGACACGTAGAATGAAAGAAAAAATGCTTTATCAAACTTGGATCCTTTCCAAATTGCCGAGTGAATTTAACTTTAATGAGTTTTCGTCTTTTCAAAGGTGCTCGAATTTAAGCCTAGAGTTTTCGTGAAACGTCGACTCATCTATTGTGGCTGGTCCGGGTAATCCGTCAACGAGGCTCACGGCTTGAAAAATCGTTGAATAAAGAACGCTTAAGACAATTTGTTAATAGATAAGAGACACAAACCAGCGGCCTAACGGTGTCTAAAGTTGAAGGGTTTGGAGAGGCGAACATAGAACAACGAGTCGCAGACATTCACGACTTATCTGTATATCTGTGCATAATATTCAGCAGCACTGACACAATATTGTAGCGTAAAACATAATAAAACAGTTTAAACGTTTTAATTTTTTCATTTAATTTCACTTTTTCATTCCGCCTGCTTAATTTTGGCGCCCACCGTCACTCCGCACAGAACTAAATGGAGCAATGGACGGACACAGATACATTATTGAATACGCTAAAAGATTCAAGTTCCAGGCACCGACGCTAGATTGATTATATCCCATAAAATAATATAATTAACTTAATTTCTAATAACATTAAAACAAGAAAATTACCAAAACCGTAAATTCAGGCATTTAATTTGCTAACATTTATCAGAGGACGAATTAAAACGTCTTAAAAGAAGCGATAAATTGCCGTCAGACTGGATTAGTTTAATTTGTAGTATCATTAAACTCGGATCACTGGTGATATAATTTATTTTTAATGATCATTATTTTTTTTTCTTTCTCTTAGTTCTTTCCATCTTTAATCATCTGAATAACAAAATTTTCCAAAATAGTTTGGATTCCAGGTGGTAGTGCTGACATTAATAATAATATTGTCGATAAGGAAAAATAGGTGGATTCTATTATTTATTTTTTATTTTATGAAGAATGTGTTATATACCTATTTATCTAACTTTCTTATTTATATTTCCACCTTAAACATCTAAGGTATGCTTATATCACGCCACCTACAGAAGATCAACGCTTCAGTGGCCTCAACGATCTGAAGGGCCTCAGGTCGCAAATTTCTTACTAATTCTTATACAAATAAAAACACAACAACAACTAAATTTCGAGTACGGTCAAGCCTCTTGACACATCTCTTCGTTAACTTTTCTTTGACCATTTTATCTATGACTACACACTACAGATAATAAATATGCCAAATATTATTAATTTTTATACAATATGCATATTGAGAAACTAAGTTATCTGAATGAAAGTTGAATATCAATATCATAAGCTAATTAACACACATATTTAAATGCCGACATTTTCTTTTGATATTTCCCCACGATTTTCTCATAGTTATTATGTTTGTTACGTAAACCGTTACCTATTAAACATTTTATAAAACGTATCTATAAATTTGGATTCAAAACATCAAAATACTTTGTAATCTTTTATATCAAATGTTTAAAAATTTCTTTGTATTTAAAAGGGTGTTAATAAGGTCAATGAAAGTAAAGTATAAAGTTCAATATTTGCAATTATTATAACTACCTACATATAGTATTTTTAGCGAGATAAAGAGTATATGTGACTTCCCTACACGTGTTGCTATTATAATAAATTTTCTCAAGATTGCCATCGTATAGAGTATAGACCACCCTGTATTGAAATATTCATTATCCACAAAACAAGCTACCCGTAGATCCTAAGCCACATACCTCTTGGCTAATTTCCGGATTGTAATAACATAAGCCGTTCCCTTAAGATAATAATTAAATAAAACTTTATTCCAGAAAGTACCCGCATGGCATAATAATGGTAATTGAAACATCCTGTGCAATTGACGGTCGTCCATTTTTAATTCAACAGTTGATTGTACAATCATTACGTTTAAATCAATGCCATTTCCCACGCTTTTATTTAATCGTTGTCGTTAATTTGGACGACATTTTAATGATTTAAATTAATACTGATTGAGAGTTATTTAAAATATGAGTTACCTATGCAGTCTGTTATAAGTCACCTAGTTTTCGAAATATGTATGTATTATAAAGTCAGCATACCTGCAGAAACAAAGAAAATATACATTTAAAATGAAAAAAAAAAACTATAATACCTATCTAGTTTATTTTCTTTCTTCATTATTAATATAAAAACAAAAATAACTCTCTTAAAATACCTACTTAAAATTTTCATGAACTAAACGAATAAAAACGCACTCACTATCTAAACATCCAATTTCCATTTATTTCTCAGGTTGATAGAGGTAGATTATTATATAGCTTTATTCCAAAGAGAATTCCTTTCTAATAAACTGAAACCACGTTATTACAGGAAGGTAAGATGTCGAACAAACTCGGGGCAACCACAATCCGCTCGCAAGTTTTGTCGTGAATAATTTAATTATTTCTCGTGTTTGAGTTTACAGCTTGATAATGTTATAGCCAAGTTGAAGACGCTGTGACAAATGTTTAGTGTGAGATAAGTGTTTGATTGGTTTTGGTAATAGAAATTAACTTAGTGTGTTATATTCCTTATTTATTTTATCCGAGTTTACTATAAAGAACTGGGAAGTAAGTACCTCGTGTAAACAATTCATAACCTAATTTAATAAGGGAAAAAGGTATTATTTTCACTTTATCGTCTTATGTGCGTTAAAATATTTTACGGAAACATGACGGAAACAGATAGAACCTTCAAAGTTATTCTGTAGCGGAACATTTGTAAGGCAATTGTATAGTGCAATAATCGAAACATCACAGTATCGACTGAACACGATGTCGACTTGTGAACACAACTCAAGCCAAAACCACGCAAAATGTAACCTCAATCCTCATATTCAGAATTTTTAACTATTGAGCTTAGAGCCCCGTACATATGCCTTAAAATATTAAACTGCAAATATTGTGGTAGCAGTATCAAATAAAATCTTATCATCATTAAATCAATAACATGCAAATTAAGCCCGCATCGATGTACGTGACATGAACTGTGACGTCACTTGGGATCCTTCTAATAGCTTTATCTGAACATTTTAAAAGGATTGTCCCATGCTTGCAAAGTGGTGCCTCGGGCAATGCATATAACACCGGTCGATTTAGGAAAAATGGACTGAATTGAAGCTTCTGTTACAGCAAAAATCTGATCAGAATTCTTTCTAACAAATCTAACGAAAAATGCACTGCAAAAATCTGGAGTGCAAATTTTCTTTTGCGCTTCTCGTTAGGTACATTACCTGTGCTTTTGCTATCTTGCCTTGTCTACATATAAATATTTAATGAAATTTTAATATCTTTCAAGATATTTTAAGTTGTAAAGCAAGCTACACTTGGGACCATAAATCTGCTCGGTAAGCACGTGACCTGCAGAGAACATATTGTAGCATATTTTTGCAATGTTCGTAGTACAATACAGTTTTGTAAAAGATTTAATTAATCACTAAGAATAAGATTAAATGTAATTAAAGTAGATCGACCCGAAAACCTAAAGATTTAATTGTTTTAAAGTCTTTTTTTGGTTTCTAAATTAATTATTCTTTTCACAAATTTTATGTTTATTCTTTTCTTTCTCCATTATGTTTATTTTTTAGCAATAAGCTTAGTATTATTGTACATTTCCCACGACCTTCATCCTCTTCTTTATATTGCGCAAATCGCAAATACCTAGTGCTTACCCCAAAGGAAACGTATCTATAAATTAGAAAAAAGGAATAAATCCGTATAAGAGAGCAATAATGAGGATCCCGGAGCCTTCACTCCGGATCCTCATTCATAAATCATTCAGCTCTTGGCTTTGTGCGTGTCAAAACGGTTTTACGATTGTCTGTCCAAGCTGTTCGTGAGTTTGCACGTTATAACTTAACTAGGTATAAGATCTTGCCAAAAATTGTATATTTTTCGTATTTCTAGTTAGGTATATTTATCTAACCCCCGAATCGTAAGGGTGTTCACTGTTCACTTCCTACTTCACAGTGTATGTGATTTGTATAGGTATATTAAATGCTAATAATATGTAGTGATTTATAACCTACATTTATGAAAACAAAGAATACATCCTGTAAACGTGCGTTTTCAGTATGTTTTCCCTTTGCTGTATCCTCTTATTCTAGCCGGATTAGCAGTCATAATCCCATTGGCGTGCTCATAATGCCCAACTAACGATCATAGACCAACATCCGCCTCGCTCGCCATAGTCTTAACATTTGACCATTCGTATTTCTATACCTCTATGCTATAGTTAAAATCCGTTTTCCGTTAGAAGGATAACAAAGGCATTTAGTCACAACCTTAGTCACAACTAGTTCTAACTAGGGAAAACGCGTTCTAAGATAACGGGTTTGAACTGTAACATATATATCAAATCTAATGCCTCAGAATTGGGGGCATATTCTTATCACGCAAGGGACATGTGCGCAAGTTTACAAGATAATCGTAACCCAACTCTGGATGTTCGCCGCAGAATTATTTCGAGTGTCACAGTTATTATGCTGGGGATTTATTACGACTATACGTCTTGGGAATCTCCGGTTTGAAGAACGTAGCTTGCCGCAACTTTCCGCAGAATACGGTATGAGAATTTATGAAAGCCGGCTATTTATGATAACTCTTTCGGCTCCCCCGGTTTTGAAGTACTTTTTTGAAGTTTGAAATTTGGTTTGGACAGGCGTCAAATTCTATAAAGGAAAAAGGCTCTGTTGAACGGAGATCATAGAATCGATAGTTTTAATTTATCTAAGCCAATAAATGGAATGGCTCTTGTCATGAAAAAAAAAAACAATAGGTAACCACCCGTCCTGCTTAGGTATCTCGGAAACGTCTCAACCGATTATGACGATACTAAAACGGTAAGAAACTAATATACTGATGAACCAAACATCGCATTAAATAACACTACACTTACTAATATATGAAAGTAACATCGCAATGAATAACATTCCGAATAAAATCGCATTTAAAACTTGTGCAAAACTCTTTAATTACTAGGAGTACGGTAAGAATAGTTTGGAATCTTGTTGCGGAACTCAAAGTTTCCGTTTCAGATTACAATCTCAATCCTATTTAAATAGATGCAATGAATGCAATTTACAAAAGCGGAGATCTCGCAGTATAGCACGTTAACAATTCACTTCAAAATATGTTGAAGAAGATTAAAATGTGTTGAATTAAGCGTGTATTGTTTGGTATGAAATTATTATTATACTGCAGTTGGTACAATCAATTTCCACACACACAGTAATCAAACATGTAAGTCAAGTCATAACTAAAATAATAAGAAAGGCTCGACCGGGTTTAATGTTCGTAGGATTTGTATTTTTACTGAATCACTACATAGTATAAAACAAAGTCGCTTTCTCTGTCCCTATGTCCCTTTGTATGCTTAAATCTATAAAACTACGCAACGGATTTTGATGCGGTTTTTTTAATAGATAGAGGAAAGTTTTAGTATATAATTTATTTCGATTTAGAAAAAGCGGGCCTAGCCGCGGTAAGCTAGTAATAGTACTTTATATAATGAAAATTCTTAAATTCACTAAATTTCTCAAAATTACGACGAAAATTCATAGTTTTACAAAGTTCGCCGAGTCAGCTTCGCCAGGAAGTATAATAAAAATGATAAGTTGCTTCTATCCACATAGAAGTTTTGTTAACCTTATAAAATTCTCTAAATTAAAAACAAATCCTTCTATTAAAAATACTTGCTCAACAGAAAAATTCAATTCGCAGTTAAGCAAAATTATCACGCAAGCATGTTGAAACTTTTTACAAAAACGGAAAGGAGCGTAGATATTTATCGACGTATAGGAAGGAAGGCAATTGATTTACGGAGCAAAGCAAAGAGTATCCACAAAACAAACATTCCGTAAACAATGAACTTCAGTTTCCTTACAGATAATAAATAACTTTTCACTTTTGATCTATTTTATAGCGGCTGTATACGATTTTACGGTTTAAACACTTTCTTTTTAATCTGTGATCTTTTTTTTAAACTGTAAACATGAAGAGGCATCTTATCTTCATATATTCTACACGACAAAGAGAAAAAAAAATACATTTTTTAATTTGCCTAAATTAGCGATATTTTTCAAAATTAGCAATATTATTTTCGGCAAAGTATATTATTCCTTTTATTTTATTCTAAAACTTCTTACAAAAAACAAACTTGAATATTGACCCCCAATATTGAATATGAAATTCATGCGCATACAAAATATTTTATTTATAATATAAAAAGTGGTTACTCTGGCAACACATTTGATTATTTGCTGTAAGCTCAAAAGCTTTGCTCTAAACTTTATTATCAAATCGTTGCTTCGGTCAGTGGTTGGTCGTTTTAAATGTTTCAAAAGAGTTTTGTTAACAACTATTCGTACTGTAAAGTGAAATTGCTGTTTGAATGTTAGTTCATCTAGAAACTGAATGCAAAATGTAAATTGGGTGCAATAATTTCGTTTTCATATAGCTTGTTATTACTTCGAGACGCGAGGGAAAACTTGAAATGCAAGTCGTAATTTAAATAACAAAAGTTACAGTGTATATCTTTATTATTACCATGTTTATGCATATTATATACTTGATTTTTGCTTTGATTATAAAGGTGTATAGTTATCTAATAGTTGCGAAGTGAAGCATTGGCGGTACTCTTACATAGAGTAACTACCTAAACAATATACATACTTTAATATTATAAATGCGAAAGTTTTATTTGTATGATTTTTACGCTTTTACGAAAAACTAATAGACGGATGAAACTTTACAGTAACATATATAATAATATGTATCAGAATAACACATGAGCTATAAAAATAAGAATCACATAAATCGGTTCAGAAACCTGTGTACATACATAAAAGATAAAATATACCGGTCGAATTAAAAACCTTCCTCCTTTTTTGAAGTCGGTTAAAAATACTTGCCTGCACGGCACAGCTAGTTGACTATAATCAAAAAACCGGCCAAGTGCGAGTCGGGCTCGCGCACAAAGGGTTCCGTAGCAGCAAATATAATAAATTACAGTTAAATCAACCTATCTCAAAAACTATAAGAGATACTTTGATCAAACCAAAAATCGTTGAAAGAGTTAATTAGCATGCATCACCTCTATTTTTTTTAGAATTTTATACCCCGTAGTTATAAAAATAGAGGGGGGGGGACATACTTTTTACGACTTTGAGAGCTGATATCTCAAAAACCGTTCACTTTAAGAAAAATGTTTTTTAGAAAACTTTATATCATTTTAAAAGACCTTTCCATTGATACCCCACACGGGTATGTACATCGAAAAAAAAAATTTCATCCCTCAGTTACATGTATGGGGGGCCCCACCCCCAATTCTTTTTTTTACTATTTAGTGTCATATTTTTGTAGCGGTTCATACAACACATATTCCCATCAAATTTCATCACTGTAGTACTTATAGTTTCCGAGTAAATCGGCTGTGACAGACGGACAGACGGACAGACGGACAGACGGACATGACGAAACTATAAGGGTTCCGTTTTTGCCATTTTGGCTACGGAACCCTAAAAATTGTGTCTGTTTTACAAGGCACAAATTACTTCTACTTACAATTCTACTATATCATCACTACATAGTATAAAACAAAGTCGCTTTCCCTGTCCCTATG
>CAJQZM010036776.1:5389-31288 GCA_907164665.1 Colias nastes
TTTGTTTTATACTACGTAGTGATGATATTGCGCAAAATTGGTCTGTAAGAGCAAATTAAGCTGATCATAAACTTGGCCTGTAAAAAAAATTTATCATTCATTTTATATTTTTCTACGAAAACCTGTATGTTACAAATCGGAAGAAAATAATTGAACCCTATGTAACCCTTGCTTTTAGAAATATCAAACAGAGAAGTAAGGTCAAAGATGGTAGATAGCTAAAATATTATATAAAAGATGGTAAGATGGTTAGCCAAACATCTAAAAGTTACACATAGTATATAGATGCTTGCTAAACATCCACGGTAGATTTCGCAGAATATATTTTAAATCGAAGTCGAGGTTGCTTCATATTTATCGTGTCGCCATCAAAGTTGCGATGGCGCTCACTTGAGAACCGTTTCCCGGTTCATTCATTTATTCATGCAATGTTTGTTAAACGACCGTCTCAAGTTTACCCCAAGATATTATAGTAGCAACAGAAAAGCTATATTATTGGTGACCCGTGCGTCAACTTTTGAAGAAACCAGTACGAAGCAGTCTTAACTATGATTTCCTGTTGGAAATCTTCAAGATAGTGTACGGTAATAAAGGAAAAGATTAAAATATATTTGTAAAAGCAGAACCTAAAAAATTAAGGACCTGAAGTTACAAATTGCTTTCATTTTTTTTTTTATTAACTAATCAAACACTTGCTTTCAACTAGGTATCATAATATTATGTACATAAAGATAAAATATTCAAATATGTACCCATGATTTTTTGATGAACGTCCATAATTTGTTAACATTGCAATTCAATCTGATACTGTGGGCTCGGGCGAAAAATTTGCAAAGAAAATCATAAATTATTTATGATAAGACCAGTGAAACTCCGCGGTCGAAACTTGGGAAAGTCAATTTAGCATAAACTGTCTTAAGGATCATCTCCTTTGTTTGCCTCAAATCGACCCTGAAAGAGATTTGAAAATGTATTTTGTTATGTTTGTGCTTCTTTTTTAAAATAATAAGGTACAATGTGAAATACATTTTGTTATAAGAGGAGAGTTCAAAGTCTCATAATCTTAGTAGGAATTCCTTAATTGTATACATTTGTATTTAAATAATACGTTTTTTATCAAGAATTGAAAAAAACAGCCCGTAGTTTCAACCATTTTTAATAGAATTCATAAAAGTAGTGGCATCTAAATTTAAAACATTCGATCGGCACAATCAAGCACTATTTATTTAACTACAGTTACTAATAAAAACTTATATCCCCAAAACAGGTCAGAAATGGTGGTCCCTAGTTCTATACCTTTCTGGAAAGTTCTCGATCACAGTGGCTTACAGTTCCGTGTACATCTACGTGTCTGAAGTGTTCCCGACCAGTGTGAGACAGTCTTTACTGGCTGTATGCTCCTCGCTTGGCAGAGTTGGGTCTACGCTGGCGCCTTTGACTCCACTGCTTGTAAGTTATGATGTCCTGGTACAGTTAGGACTATTAACAGATTAGCGCTTCGAATGTTAATATTTACAAAAAGATTAATTGAAAATATTGATACACTCTAAAATCTCGTAAATTTTTTGGGACACAGTAATAATAAAGTAGAGACGTCTTAAATGCTGTTTAGACTTTGTAGACGTCACAGGACCAAAAGAGCAAAGTTAGGTTGGTAGTTATAAATGTGTTTGTCACGTCCGCATTGCACTCCTAAAGGAACTCCGTTTGATTCCGGATGAGAACAATTATTACCAGTTTACCCTCTTATTACCAGTAAATAAATCATATCCTGAATTTATTAATTGTTATATTAATTGTGCCAAATATTATAAAAATCTTATTCTTCAGATTATCTTTTCCTAGTTACAAAATCCCTTGCCATTAAAATTAATTATGTTTATTTTACAGGCGCTATACTACGACAATCTGCCCGCCATATTCTTCGGCAGTTTAGCCCTAGTGGCCAGCGTGCTGGTCTTCTCACTACCAGAGACAATCAACCAGCCTCTCCCCGATACAATAGAAGACGCCGAAAGACTTTCTCAAAGAAAACACCAAAAAGAAAGTGCATAATACATTTATAACGAAATAAAATATAGTTAAAAATCAATGAAATTATCGTATTGTCACCGATCCTTGATAATGTAAATTTTGAATTAAATCTGTCCGTTTAAAGCGGGACAAAATCGAGTCTTAGGGAGTCGGTTAGATACGCACCGAAGCTAATAATACATACTAATAAAAGCGTGATAAAAGTGATTTTATATATATAAAACTAAAGTTTATTGTAGGTATTGTCATTATTCTGTATTGTGAAATTTTATAAATATGCACTTTTCTATACAAGCACAGATAGTTCTAGTCTATGGATTGCTTCGTGTTTTCGCTTTCCGAAAAACTTTATTAACAAATTCCTATACAAATAAATCAGTTCATAGATATATTATTTTTTGTATGTTTTTATTACTCGTACATTTTGAATTACTTTTACAGTTAATTCCGCTCAAACTTATTGTTAAAACTATTTGTAAGGATTGTATGTATTTTTATGGACGACCTACTTTATATGTACCTGCTGTTGCAATAAATTATATTATTAATATGTGATTTATTTTTCTTTACCCTTACCCTTTTTATAAAGTTAAATAAGCAATTTATTCTGAATATAATTAAATAAAAGATCAAGATGGGGGGTTCTAATCCCGCCTCCTGGTTATTTTTTGAAGTGAAACTTCTTCAGGTGCGTTGAGTAAGATTTCAAGGTCGCGTCATGGAAATACCGTCACGTCACGGCAGTAAGGCGACGATTTTGGTATCTTTTCTCGCCAAAGAAGTTTCACTTCTGACACGAGCGCTCGGCACACACGCTCTTTATATTTTTTAATTCAGCGGTTTTCCAATGAAAACTGAACGGTAGAGTTACCTGCGATAAAATTAAAATTATTGAGGATATAAATATTTGGTAAGGTATAGTAATAATAATAACTTTATTTATGATACAAAAATATTTAATTAAAATTCAAATTGAATCCATATTTAACACAAATTTTATATAGGATAGTCAAGGATAGTCGTTATAATTTTGCATATTCCTAATAGAATTAGTATAGCAAAGTTGCTTATGAACAAATTGTATTGTATCAAAATTATTTGTAAATATCAAATCTGTATTATATCAAATCTGTATTATATCAAATTGTATTATATTCGTACGTTATGAGCAAAACAGTGTCGGATAAAATTCTGAACATTCGCATTTTGTAATTTTAACGCTTACCAACCTATTTTATTCACATGAATCTTAATTGTATAATTGGATCGTCCCATACAATTAACGTCTATCAGTTTCTCTGCTCATGAATCAAGTGTAAATACAACACTCATACATTATAGGATTTTTTTAGCAACTAGATAGGTATTTAAATTCCTTTACAGTGGCAAAAAAATGATACAAGTGTGTTACTCCTTGCACATATTAATTAATAATATACTTACACATTACGAACTCTTTACCAAATATGTACCAAGTACAAGACACCGATTTTAGCCCGCCTTCACTACTGAAATTTGTGTTAACAGTCGATATAAAAATATTTCTTTAAATTGATAAGCACTTAACAAGCCTTTATTAAAATCAATCAATAACAAATGAAGACATACATATGCCCCCAATGTCCAGAAAACAAAAGCCGAGCGAGGTCTTTAAGCCTGTTAACTTATTTAAAAGTAATATTTTAGAAGGAGCATGGTGCATAATTTGTTAGAATATATTATTTATTGAGTTAAAAAAGTAAAATTGTATACGATGGTATAAAATATACTTTGCTGTTTATCTGTATTATGCACACTTTATACTAAATATTTTACAACATTATAAAAGAAGTAATTTTTATTAAGTTAAATAAGTAAGATCAATTACCATTAATTAAATACCTTGTTGGTTAAGATAAATCCACAACAACCAACATAAACAGTAACAAACACAAACGAAAGCACCCACGCTTCCCCACTTCGAAAATTCGGAAAGCCACCAAAAACTCCATATTTTTTGTCTTAAAACTCAATTGTTGCTTGTATTTGTTTGATTGATTAGAGTGGAGCGATATTTGAACAATACGGTGGAGTGCTATCCAAATTTTGTTTTCATATTTCTCACATGTCGAAGTTGCAATATTGAAATAAAAGCAAATACGAGGATTTGGAGGTACGTTTGACATGATTCATATTTTGCTATTGTATCACGATTGTGTTTGTAGTTTTTGCAATGGATAAACAATATATTGTTACTCAGGTATAACTGACTTATAAAATGTGGTACTGGAAAAACCAAGGGAACTCATGGTTTATGTGTTAAATTAGATAGAAGAATTAAGTATGATACGTCTTTTAAGTTTATTATATCGATACGAATAGGTAGGTAGGTAATAGGTAGGTAGGTCGAAAACATACTTCAATATTATGTACCTAACTATCTGCTTAGTGAACCTTTCATACCTACTTATTTACAATTCTACAAGATTCCGAAAATGGTGTGAAATTAAGTTTTAGTATCATAAAAAAACTCTGTTTTATAACAATATTTAATTACATATATAAGTACCAAAAGAACTGGATAAAAATAATCTCCTTTATCTATCTAACTAGCTCTATCATGGTGACTCTATGGTGCGATTTCACCCTATTGACGTCCATAACCCCTTATCTACTTATTATATCATTTCTTTATAAATATTATAATAACAACTGAATAGAGCAGCAATGGTAGATCAGTGGTTACGGCCTTAAAATTAATCAAAAGGTAGAATATTCGATACTACTCGAACATAATATAAAAAATTAAAGTGATTCCATTTTTTGCATATAACCACAACACACACTATTCCATGAATGAAAACAACCAACGTAAATAAATATGGTTTCTGAATACCAGAAAATTCGACGACGTGTGATATCTAATAACTCACACTTGGCCATTACAGTGGATTACCTTCGAAGCCTATGTCCCTGCAGCGTCAACAAAAAATAGGCTAATCTACTTATCATTTGGTTTCCTTGATACTTTACATTCATTTTTGGGTTGGTGAATAAGTGAGACTATTTTGTTATTAGGTTATAATTCAAACTCAAACATTTATTTATTCAATATTAGACTTCTTCTAGAAGCACTTTTGAATCGTCATAAAATAGTTTCATTTCCCACATTATCAGTTAATATTTACAATTATTATTTACAACAATTATCATTCATATTTCTTAAGTCTCGGCGTAAAAAGTTTGTAGATAATAATATCTATATTTTAACACCTTTATAGTACACTAGCTTCCGCCCGCGGCTTTGCCCGCGTGGTGTTTTGATAAAAGGTAGCCTAGTTCTTTCTCAGGGTCTAAAGATTGTCTGTGACAAATTTCATCAAAATCGGTTGAGAGGTTTAGGCGGGAAAGCGTAACAGACAGACAGACAGGCAGACAGAGTTACTTTCGCATTTATATGTGTAAAAACCCACATTGAATTCCAAAAATGCTAGTAAGTATTTAGATTTAGCAGTCCTAATAGGGTTAGACCGAGTAAATACTAAAATACCTAAGTTAAACTTAGCTTACTAATAGCATATATTTAACATTACTCATTTGTGTAGGTACTGTTGCGAGTTATTTAAAATTAATTAACTTTGACACATAATAAGTCACCATATTATACAAAGAAATATGAAAAAGCGTGTCCTCTCTCGTCAAAACTCTACAAAAAATAATTTGAGATAGGTATTTTATTTTTTATTTTTATTTTAAAAGACACTTTCTGCATGTCCTATCACCTATTTATAACCAGTATTATTATTTCAACTAATTTATGACTCGATCGATTTTAATTTGGTAACAAGAGCAGAAGTTTAAACCGTGGTAGAGCCTTAAGAGGCCGTATCGATTTTAAGAGTGATTTTGACTTGTTTCTTTAATTCTTTAGGAGCTCGTTTAAAAAAACTAACTACTATGTTATATGAAAGTAATGGTATAATTTAAAATTCTCTAGAATATTCGATTATATAGATCTGCCGTAACAACGTTTGCGCTCCCGTATATAATCTAAAATTCTAGAGAACTTTAAATTATTCCATTTCTTTCATAAAACATATAATATGTATTTTTTTATTGCAAATTTTTAAGCATTAACCTATCATTTAGTGTGTATTTTTTATTTTTTTTTAACTCTGTTGTAAGAACTAGAAATTCGACGCCATATACGCATAAAATTTCATCAAAGTAAGGCTATTTTAACTTAGATGTTCTTTGAATTTTTCAATAAAAGTACATAAATTGCCTCGAACCTTTTTTAGAATGTCTCAGTGTCTTTATTGTAGTATATTTTATAAGAAAACTTCTTCTATTAAATTCCGTGTAAAATACAAAGACACGAACGTCCCGCATGGAAAAAATTGAAACACGCCTTAGGTTATTGGCTATTAAACAAACTGGACAATGAATATCAATAAATTGTCTCGAACGTATTTTAGATATTGAATGAATCTTTAATTTAAGATATCATCACACATTGTTACTAATTTAGTTTTGTTAAACGAGCGTCTAAAGAATTACAGAAACAAGTAAAAATCACTCTAAAATCGATAAGGGGCCTTAAGGACGCTGTCACCGATCTGCGTTACTCAAATTTAGGTATCTAACGTCGTAACTTTGTTCGCGGCAACATCACGCTCACGTAAACATAGCGCATTCCATTTTATAGGTCATCTTAATACTTGATATTATTTTTAATTTTTAAATTTTATTGAAATTGATTCCAGAACATTATTACGAACTTTAAAAATTCATTTTCTTACTTTTATTAGTAGGTACTAGGGTTTCCGGAACCGGTCTCTTTTTTGAGAACCGGGAATTTCGGTACTTTTCCTTAAAGGAACCGGGATTTCCCGGTTCTTTCGGTATTTTCGGGACTTGGGAGTTTTTTGCATTATAAAATTTTAAACAAGTGTTATGTGTGTTAACAACAAGTCAAAAGTAAACTACAATCAAATATTCAAGTATTTTTATTGTAAATTCAAAGAAATCCAAAAAAATAACATTAGCATTAATCAGACTTTAATCATCAGTCTTTTTAAGTAATTAAATAAAAATCACCATCAATCAGCCTTTCTACTTGTCATTTATATGTAAGTAAATAAGTATTTAGGTACCTGCTATCAATGAAATGGCAAAAAATAGGCAGCTACTTATCTTAAAATCCTTAGGGCACACTTTTCAATCCTCAAATAAAAGTTATTAGACTAATAAATTAATAACTAGCAAAAATAAATGTCATCCAACAAGTGGTGAGCATGAAACTTTGCCTTGTGTCGGGCAGAACGATGGTGGAATTCTGCGGCAGGTAACAGTTCAAACAACTCATCAGAACACTCCCCATTGTACAGACGATAGAATACACATAAAGATGCCACGTCTCGTCGTAAAGCTAGTGAATCCAGCCGATCGGTAAGTGCTCGGTTGCCGATAACTCTGACGGCTCTTCGTTGCACGCTATCGAGTGGAAGGAGTTGATATTGTGGGGCGCCGGCCCAGAGATGAGAGCAGTATTCCATATGAGGCCGTATTTGCGCTTTATAAAGTAACAAGAGATGACCTGGCCTGAAATACTGCTTCGCTCTATTAAGGACGCCCATTTTTTTAGAAGCTAAAGTAGCTTTGCCTTCCAAATGATAGCGGAACTGAACGTCATCAGATATATCGACACCAAGAATTCCGATACTAGGCTTTATGCTTAGGGGAGTGTTCTCAAATAAGGGAGCTGTGAGAAATGGGGTTTTCTTGGCTGTGAATGTACATACTTGCGTCTTGTCAGGGTTAAATCGGACAAGATTTTGTCGACCCCACTCAGAGACTTCACCAAGGAGAGCCTCAATATTGGACACAAGTATGTTTCGGTTTGTATTGACGTGTTCTCGAGAAATATTTGGGCGGCCGGTATATATAGCATCTCCAGTACTGTCATCTGCATAGCAATGAATGTTACTGATTTGTAACATGTCATTGATATGCAGTAAGAACAGTGTGGGTGAAAGGACGCAGCCTTGAGGGACGCCAGCGTTCACGGGCAGTAGTACAGAGCTCGTACCGTCAACCAACACCCGGATACTACGAGATGTAAGAAAGCTGGCAATCCACTTACATAATTTCTCTGGGAGTCCATAGGCTGGAAGTTTCGAGAGAAGAGCCCGATGCTACACCCGATCGAAGGCTTTTGCAACGTCCAGACTAACTGCTAAGGCCTCCCCTTTACTCTCGATTGCCGTAGCCCAACGATGGGTTAAGAGAACTAGGAGATCACCAGCTGACCGTCCATGGCGAAAGCCATACTGTCGGTCACTGATCAACTGGTTTTCCTCCAAATAACCCAAGAGTTGATGATGCTTTCCCAAGCCCAATGATGCTTTTCCATCACTTTTGAGAGTAAAGAGGTAATCGCGATAGGTCTGTAGTTGGATGGATCAGAACGATCGCCTTTTTTAGGGATCGGGTGTACAGAGGCAGTCTTCCACGAAGCAGGGACAGAGCGACCATGTATTTCGCGCGTTTTTTCTATAAGCTCGGAGCTATTTACATTAAAGTTTTGAACTTTTGAACAGTAGAAAGTGTGGAAAAGTAAAATAACAGTGAATAAGAGTTTTACAGTGAAGAAAAATAATGAATTAGATAGTAGGAATAGAAGTTTGAAAGAGTAATAGATAAACTAGTAGTATTAAATAATATTCCCGAAAGAACCGAAAGAACCGGGAATCAAAATTTATTTCCCGGTTCCATTTTACTAACAAAAGAACCGGGAATTCCCGGGATTTTCGGTTCCGGGATTTCCCGGTTCTGAACCCTAGTAGGTACAATTCTGATAAGTATGTTAGTTAGTAACTAACTTAAAAAAGACGTGTGGCACTCGGGGACTGCCGCGGTAAAGCTATTGCATAGTACACCTCCGTGCCCGTCGGAATGGGGAGCGGGAGGTTTTTTCGTTACGGAATTTCTCGATTCGGTCCCCGCGCTCAAGGCCCGCGATAGAAGCTATGCAATAGCTTAAAAAGTGTGAGTGTTTTGTCCTAGAGGTTTTGTAAAACCTCTAGGAATTATATGCAATATCTAAGCTTTGAAATGTTTAAAATACTTTTTTAAGAATTATCATACATATTATGTTACCGGCAATGTATTAAATCCGGCATTATTCTTAGAAAAATATGTATGTTATTCCGTGATACGGTCAAAATTAAATAAATTAGATTCATCACATTACCTAGGAAATCTGAACATTTCCTAAGGAGCAAACACATTTGCAAATGTGGGTGGTTTTTGGGGAAGCTATTACCCATATGAGGTCAAAACTAAAATCCAAGATGGCGCCGACGAAAATTTTACATCTTTTCGTCATGGGTGTCATTTTCATGGTTTTTGGGGTAGCTATTAACCAATATGAGGTCAAAACTAAAATCCAAGACGGCGCCGACGAAAATTTTACATCTTTTCGTCATGGGTATCATTTTCATCGTTTTTGGGGTAGCTATTAACCAATATGAGGTTAAAACTAAAATCCAAGATGGCGCCGACGAAAATTTTACATCTTTTCGTCATGGGTGTCATTTTCATGGTTTTTGGGGTAGCTATTAACCAATATGAGGTCAAAACTAAAATCCAAGATGGCGCCAACGATGGTTCCTAAACATGTATTTCAATGCTCTTTAAAATTATTTTTAAGACTCTCCCGTAGTAAGAATTCGACTATACAGGGTGTCCCACTATCGGTATACTAAGTGCTAAGGGACTTGTAGTTTTGCATACACTGATCACGTAAAAAATACTTCAACAACAAAATTACATAAAAAAAATTTTGCTAAATTTTTCCTGAAATTTAGGTTTGTTTTCTTCTCTAACTTCGTGCAGCCGGCATATACCGCTTCGCTTATGTGAGTATTTTGTCTATGAAAACATTATCTTAAACGATAGCTCACGTGCGGGTGGTTAATAGCTACCCCAAAGACCATGAAAATGCCACCCATGACAAAAAGATGTCAAATTTTCGTCGGCGCCATCTTGGATTTTAGTTTTGACCTCATATTGGTTAATAGCTACCCCAAAAACCATGAAAATGACACCCATGACGAAAAGATGTAAAATTTTCGTCGGCGCCATCTTGGATTATAATTTTGACCTCATATTCGTTAGTAGCTACCCCAAAAACCATGAAAATGACACCCATGACGAAAAGATGTAAATTTTTTATCGGCGCCATCTTGGATTTTAGTTTTGACCTCATATTCGTTAATAGCTACCCCAAAAACCATGAAAATGACACCCATCACGAAAAAAAGTCAAATTTTCATCAGCGCCATCTTGGATTTTAGTTTTGACCTCATATTCGTTAATAACTACCCCAAAAACCATGAAAATGACACCCATGACGAAAATATGTCAAATTTTTCGTCGGCGCCATCTTGGATTTTAGTTTTGACCTCATATTGGTTAATAGCTACCCCAAAAACCATGAAAATGACACCCATGACGAAAAGATGTAAAATTTTCGTCGGCGCCATCTTGGATTTCAGTTTTGACCTCATATTCGTTAATAGCTACCCCAAAAACCATGAAAATGACACCCATGACGAAAAGATGTAAAATTTTCGTCGGCGCCATCTTGGATTTCAGTTTTGACCTCAAATTCGTTAATAGCTACCCCAAAAACCATGAAAATGACACCCATGACGAAAAGATGTAAAATTTTCGTCGGCGCCATTTTGGATTTAAGTTTTGTCAAATTGCTTTACCCCACCAATCCGTTCAACAACCCATAAAAAAGAGGACCTCAGTCAACGTAATTTTTAAAACATAATTTTAAATTACAAATAATTGGAATATGAAACTTAAATATACAGTTTACTCTTATAAAGTATCAAATATTACAAATCACGAAAACGACAGTGCACGCACAATAATCTTTTTCTTATTCGTTTTTATTTTTGGGACGAGGAGCGATACACCCGTCCTTCCAAGAGCGCTTCTGAGCGCGGTCTGACGACCCGCGAGAACAAAATGTATGAAGAAATCGACAAGTATTTTTAATTTAGCTCATTATTGAAATAAAATTTTGATTTAGATTCATAAAAATTACACCATATATAAAGGACTATATATCCCTCAATAAGATATAGTTAAGAAGATAGATTAGGCTCTTAATTTTCCTAAAATGGTACCGTTTTAGACCCCATTTTTTTGCATTTTATGCGTTTATTGTGATGGAAAAAACGTATTTCAGCGACAATTTTGTATGACGTCGTACAATTTTTATAAGATGAACGTAGAGCTGAATATATTATCTTTAAATTAAGATATTACTATGTTCTCACGTGTAATTGCTTTAAGTTAAAATGGTACCGAAAAACAGCGTGTTTTTGTAAAAATACGTAATAGCACCCATAATATATTTAAAAATAACATTCCTTCACATAATAAAAAAATATCTTCACGTAGGTAATTCATCATGAGTAAATTGTCAACACTACATCAGATCAGTAAAGTAGCTGTTTCATCCAATCATTGTCACAAAACGCCCATAAAACTAACAACTGAAAATTCCCTAACAAAACAACTGAATGCTTTATCCGTACACAAAAGCTAATCGCTATGGGATATTACAACTCCCGGTCCCGATAACAATAGGTTATTGTTTAATCACAAACATTTTAAAATAAACCCCCACATCGCATCTCGATGCATTCAGCCATATGGTGCATTCCATCCATAATTATGTCAATGTTTGCAATATGACTACAACTATTCAAACACAATCCATTGTGGCGTGACTTGCTACATTACTAACAGGGCTTCTAACATAACCAGCAATGTATAGCAGTAAGACGTTAGTATCGTTTGTGTGATGTGTCTGCGTATGCGCGTCGCGCCATAAAAATGACGTCGAGTTCGTAGTGACTCGCTTTCGACCAATCAGTGGTCAGTGGTGGATACCCCTCGCGTAAAGATACATGTGCGTTGTCTGTGCCGGTATTAAATTCACAAAAATTCCCTTTTAAAATCAATTCTGTATCAATAAAGTGCATACGCGTGTTTTTAGGTTACAATATTGTGTTTTTTCATCTATAATTAGCTAGAAGTTTTACAGGTGAGTACTAAGTTTCTAAATTAGATCCCATGTTGTATAAAAAGTACTGTTTAAGTTATCAAATACGGTATAGTGGATACGTTAAGGTAATTTAGGGCAGTGTTTTGGATGACAGAGCATACGCGTTTTGGAAATTGGATTAAATATAAACCTATAATTAAAAGTGGGAAAAACTTAAATGTGAATATGCATCTCGTAAGTACCTATCTGTTGCATGTTGCATCCACATGTTCAATTTCGATCATATTCTGTTGTAAAGAATTGTCGTATATATCACGTAATAATTTTTATAATAAGTACTGTATAGATATAGAATATGCCACATAAAAAAATATTTTTTGTTTGAAAAAATACACGTAACTCCATTATCAATTAAAACCTATAGTAACGTATCAATTTGTAGAGTCTCTTATGACTCTACAAAGTTGAATTCATTAGAAATACCTATATAAAATAAGATACCCATATTATGCATCCTTACGAAAATATAAAAAAAAAGGTTTGATTAATGATTTATAAATTAAATAATAATTAATAGCATTCGAGGTATATTATTTAAACGAGATTTAAGTAAAGGTAGAGCTAAATTCAAAATAATTAATAGAAGTCACATTGTTTATTAATTGTATAAAATAAACTTTTTATTTAAAAGAATAGAAGATAGCATTGCTAAATCTCAAAGATGTTAATTTATTTAAAAATATTTTCTCGTAAAGTACAATACAAAACGCTATTTACCTTTAAATATAATATTCATGCATATTCAATTGCATAGCTAATTAATTATAACATAAAATTTATATTCATGATAAATTCTCACTATCGAAGCGAGTTTTTCAGTATTCAATAATTCAAATAATTTATTACTTACTAGCTTTCCGCCCGCGGCTTCGCCCGCTTAATTTTCTAAAACCTAATAAATTATAAACCTTCCTCTTGAATCACTATCTTTAAAAAAACCCCTATCAAAATCTGTTGCGTAATTTTAAAGACCTAAGCATACAGACACACAGACAGCGGAAATCGACTAAGTTTTAGGTATACTACCGATGTAGTGATAGTAAAATGAGTACTTTGGATTAATATTGTGGTGACAAAAGTAACTGTTTGTATAACTTTTTCAGTATTCACGATTCAATCGCTAGATTAATTTTGATAAACTTTCATATTTAGATAGGTGAGCATGTAGAGATATATTATGTAGACCTCATCTAGGTAATTTTAGTCGCCATAAAATATTTGTTTGGGGTGTATTTTGATTTTTCTTGCTGGGCTGAAAACATATTGAAAAATAAAAATTATATAATTTGATCAATACAACGTTTTCCCAAAGCCATCATATTATTTTTTGTGCGATAGACGATTACAACATAGGTACATTAATTTAATAAATGTAATGGTCTAATGAGTAGATAACAAATCATAAAACATATTACAATTAAGTACGCGCTTTCCTATCTACAATATAAAAAAATAAAAAAAATGTACTGAGTCCAAATTGTTTTAACATGACGTGTATGGGTACCTACATAAAATCTTCATAAAAAAGTTATAATAATTATTTTTCCAGACTTAGGTATATTGCATTCGTTTTTGGAGGTTAATGGATTCGCAGAATAAATAAACGTAGAAATTTCTGGAACGTTTTTCGATATAAAGTTGCAAATTAAGAGTACACAATGTATTAAGCAGAAGTTGCTGTGAGGACTTTGGACTCTATCCCGAAGGAAATAAGTTAGATTATTATTTATTGCATATTCAATGAATGCACAACGAACAACATATTGATTGTCACCTCTATATTATGATTTATCTGGTCCAGTCAATTGAAGTAAAGTAAAGATGATAGATGAAGTAATTATTTACTTATAAAAATAAGAAATAATTATTATCTTTTTTAATCGCGTAATTATAAAATGTTTAATCAGGGAAAAACAATTTTACAAAAGGAAAGACAGAAAATAAGAAAAATCTTTTGTATGCAGCATTGGCAAACAACGTTACGCTTTTATGCAATCCGCGGTTCAATTGAAAAAAAAATTGGCCAAGTGCGAATCGGACTCGCGCACCTAGGGTTCCGTGATCCTGTTTGTTTTTTATATGTTGTTATATTTTTCACGATTTTTCCTTTATCTGTGACGTAAGACTAAGACGTTGCTTCGTACCTAATTTCAAGATTCTGTACTCTTGAAGAACTCATATTTCAAAAATCATCCTCCTTCTGGCAAAGTCGGATAAAAATGATTAAAAATGTAGAAATCGCGCTGCATATATTATTTTACATCTGATTCTAACCTTGCGACTCCATAAATGCACTGGATGACACTACGCACTGAGTCATATTTCTCAGTATATTTGTGTACTGTTTAATTAAATTAATTATTATAATTTAATGTAATTTAAATTTTACCCTATTTTTATCAATACTGAGCTCATAATGAAATATTTAAACGTTCCTGGCTTTATATTCATTGTTTTTAAAAATATAAAGATTTTACGTAAACTAACAATAATTGTGTCAAGTATATACTTTCCTTTAATTTAATTTCTCTCCGTACGTCTGGTTGTCTGGAAGAAATCGCTGCATAGCGATAAGACCGCCAATTGTTCAAATGTATTCTTAGGTTAAGTTTTATTGTAACTTTCTTGGAGCAATAAAGAATTAATAAATAAATATATAATACATTAAAAAGCCAAGTAATTACGATGCTATAAGGTTTATGTTACCTACATCAAATGAGGTAAATAAAAGCAACTGAGTTAAAATAGCTATTTAACTAGAGCTTTTTATTAATTTGGACTTTATCTCTATGTATTTGGTATTCGTTGAAAATCGTTTAATATTTGGAAAAGCTCGAATGTTTTTCAAACATAAAATTTTCTGCTTATAACATCATCTATTTACTAATTTAACGAGATATTTCTTGAGATAGTTGTTAAATTTATAAAATCAGCTCATAAATAGTGATTAGTGAAACAGGTAAACAATTTTCAATTCATTATTATAGGCGCTGTAATTATTTTAAAATGCATACATTTAAATTGTACGTAAAGTTATTTATTGGCGTAGTTAATACATAATTAATACTACTTAGAAATGAATTAATATCGTCTCTACTAATATTATAAAGCTAAAGAGTTTGTTAGTTTGAACCTTAGATCATTAATTTGAACGCGCTAATCTCAGGAACTACTGGTCCGATTTGAAAAATTATTTAGGTGTTAGATAGCCCATTTATCCAGGAAGGCTATAGGCTATATATATCAACACGCTAAGAGCAATATGAGCGGAGCAGTGCGGGTAAAACCGCTAGTCAAGTATAAATCATTTCGACTGCCTCCTTGGTACTGACGCGTGAAAGTAGAACCGAGGGGTCTTGGGTTCAATTCCGGGTGGAGACGAAGAAAAATTTCTCGGTCTGGCAGGACACAGAAGGCTGATCACCTACTTGTCCCTAAAGAAAATCGATCAGTGAAACAGATGTATGCATAATTCATCTGCCCCTTACTGGGGTAACCCCTAGTGGGCTAGGGGACACGAGACTTCACTTATAAATAATTTCTCGAGATAATACTTAACCTTAACAATACGTTTACTATGAGGCCAAAGGTTACATTAGTAGGAACTTCACGCTGTTGAAACGGAAGTCTAAAACTATGCGGAACTAAAATAAGGTTAATACATTATACATACTTTGGTTATCTTGGGTATGTATGTACTAATAGGCATGACGAAAGATTTTGAAATCCTCTTCCATAATGTGTGTATACGTTTACTATACAAAAAAAACCCTATATTTCGGTAATATACTTAAATTTAACGAAGATGTTCGGAATAGATAAAATAATTTAATGGTAACCCTGATAGCGGAAACGCGATGTATTCATTCGGTACGGAGCCGCGTTCGTTTCCGGCTATTGTTCTTGTTATTCGCTTGGTGAGAGCGCGGCATTCACATTATTTATTGTCCCAGTCTATCGGAGTCCGCCAACCGCGCCGCTCGTGTATTTAGTGTTATTATCGGCCGCCTCGGAAGTTATTTACGCGCGCATCGGAGCGTGTCGTCGATTGTTTTACGTGCTGAACACGTAGTAAATTAGTGAATCGGCCCGCGGAATTGTTAATTGTACTTTTTATTGATATTGGTAATCACGCGATGACCGCGAGTTTATGTGACAAGTGAGGTGTCATGGCGGCGTCGTGTGCCTGGCAGTAGTGGTGACTATACACATTAGATTGTCTCTTTTCTTTTTATTTTATCTTATGTAATTTAAATTATTCCCGTAATTATAGTTTTTCCTCCCCAAAGGGTACCCTATTGTTTTGACTAATTGACTGACCGACACACCACATATTTATGGAAGCAGCGCACGAGACTTCAGGTATGTACTCACGATGCATTCAACTATTGTATGGTAGCAGAGTAAAATATATATCAAACATAATTCGTTGGTAGCAGAGCGTGGTTAAAATCCACCGACCTCTGGGTTGTAGGGCCCAGCGTAGTTAAAACGGAAATTTTGGTGATAATAATTACGATTTTATATGTTCGGTTATGACATTACGGTATTTTATATGTTCGGTTAGCATTTAAATTGTCATACATATAATTTTCGTAAGAAATATCGGCAATTTATGACAGTGGTTGAATGTTTCAATCTGGGTGCATTAATTACGTCGTACGTTATAAGTTCATATTAAAGTCATAAATTATAACTTCGTGTCAAAGTCATAAATTATAACTTCATATCAAAGTCATTAAAAGGTTATGTCAAAGTCATAGGTATTGCGTCATACTGTGTTGAATGATTAATTGCGTTCTAAAAATAGAACATTCGAGATTCAAATAAGTGCATTGGATATTTTTTATTATTTTGTTTATTTCAATACGGTTTTTTTAATTTGTGTTTTACGTTCTAAAAATAGAACTTTCTATATTCAAATAAGTGCGTTTGATATTTTATTATAGTTTGTTTATTCAAATACGGTTATTTGGTTTTTAGCTTGTGTTTTTCATTTGTGTTTACGGAAAGTTTTTGTTAATTAAAAATGGCTGCATCTCACAAGGCGCAGTTAGCCGGTGTTTTGCGATGGCTAGGTTCAGCCGTATTGAATATATCGCGTCAAGATCGCATTCAGGCCCTTTTGTCCCGGGGAGAGGTTTTGGAAGATAAAATGAATGATTTATATAATTCTTATCGGGCATTGTATGCCATGAATTTAGAACCAGAGGTTATGGATAGAATATGTGCGGATGTAGATCAGGCTGAGGATTTGGCGGACCAAATACGACAAGCCGTGGGACAAATTAAGTCCACGGTCCAGCCTGTCGGTGATCTACCATATAAAGAAAATTTATTTACGTCCGGTGGAATAATAGGTCGGTTGCCTAAACTAGATTTACCCCATTTCGGAGGCGATTTAAGCCAATGGGTTGCATTTATTAATTTATTTGATAGTTTGGTTCATAATAGATGTGATTTAACACCTGCTCAGAAATTAGCTTATATGTTGGCTAGTCTCACCGGTGAGGCTAAGGGTTTGGTCCAACATTTGGAACTCATTGATGATAACTATTCTATTGCGCGGGATTTACTTATGCGTCGGTATCAAAACATCCGCCGGTTAGCGGATAATCATGTTGCGGTAATTTTAAACTTGCCACATATTAATAAAAATAATAATTTACGGACTCACTTATTAAATCCTTTATTAGTGGCGATTAATGCGTTGAAAGGTTTAAATTTACCTATAGACAGTTGGTCGTTTATTTTATTGCATATTGTTTTACAAAAATTAAATGTTGATATGCGTAACCGGTTCGAACAGGAATACGGCGGGGACTCTTCCACTCATCTCCCTTCGTTTGATGATTTTATTCGTTTTTTGGAGGATGAGTGTCGCAGGCAGGACAACGTCCCTTCGCCGTCGCCGGCCCCGGCCCCAGCGAGGCCCCGGCCGCCGCCGGTGCGCGCAGAGCGCCGCCCGGACCAGCGAGTGTATAATGTAGTTGCGGCCCGGCAGCCGGACAATTGCTGCTCTTATTGTAGGGCCCCTGGTCACGGTGTTGTATCTTGTTATAAGTTTTTGGCATTACGTTTTCAGGCGCGACGTAATATTGTGCGACAGCGTAGGTGGTGTTACGGTTGCTTAGGCTCTCACCTCGTGTCGCAATGCAATTCTTCTCGACCGTGCAAGCAGTGTGGTGGTAATCACCACTCTTTACTTTGTGGCAACAGGAACGGGACGCCTCCGCCGGCTGCTCCGGCGCAGGGCGCTGTTGCTAACAATCGATTGGGAGTTAATAATGTTGATAATCAATGGGCAGGTGGTGTACAGGTTAATAGACCTCGAGTTTCTAGTCACGCTTACAGGCGCGGTGGCAGGAAGGTTAATTCGAATTATCGGAGCCAGGCACGTCCCCCCATGGGCGGGGGTAGTAGTGGACGTCAAGTATATCGGGCACCGGATGTGTCACGACCATTTAGGGCCCGGGGCCCTAGGGGCCCTGGGGGGCCCAATGTATTTCGGGTTGCTGCTGATCAGCAACGATCTGATTCTATCAATCCTTTACAGTATTCGGAGTGGCCTCGCTTAGGACAGCGGGGATCCCAGCGAGATTATTGACTCGAACACACGCCGTCTCCATCTAAGTCTTCGACCTCTCCTGTTACTGTTTTGTTGCCCACCGCTCAGGTTTGCGTCGCCTCCCCATCGGGTGAGCAGGTTGCGGCGCGAGCGATTTTGGATTCTGGTGCACAGGGGAGTTTGGTGTCGAGAAGTTTAGTGGAGCGGTTGCGGTTGCGTGTTGTTCCTGCCGCGAATAGTATTTTTGGTGTAGGCGGAGTTAAGGTGTCCGGTTTAGTGGGACAGGTCTCACTCACCTTCTCTCCTCTTAAATATTCTGTGCCTCGTTTTTCAACGTCTGCTGTTGTTTTAGATAATGTTATGGGAAAACATCCGCTAGTTAAATTGCCATCGGAGGTATTTGAACATGCAACTCAATTGAATTTAGCTGATGCCAAATTTAATATTCCAGGTCCAGTTGATTTGCTACTCGGTGCAGATGTTTTGGGAATGCTACGGTTTGGAAAATGCATTCATCTGCAACGTGGAGGGTTAGTAGCTGTTTCAACAGACCTTGGTGATGTCATCATGGGCCCTGTATTTTCATTATGTGTTTTTAGTGAAGAGGATGGTAACTTGAATGTAGGACTCTCTCTCGCTGAAGCGGTTCAGCGTTTTTGGGAAGTTGAGGAGCCCCCTACAGCACGCCGTGATAACCCAGAGCATCTGGAATGTGAGCTGTTCTTCCAGAATAATACAGGTCGTCTCTGTTCGGGTAGGTTTGTCACGAGGTTACCTTTTCTACCGTCTCGTCCTCCATTAGGTCAGTCTAGAATGCTAGCTGAAAAAAGGTTAGCATCTATGGAGCGACGTATGAAGAGGGATTCGGCATTTCGTATTAAGTATGTTGAGTTTATGAAAGAGTATTTAGAGCTTGGTCATATGTCTGTTTCTAATTTTGATTGGAGGTCGCAGGAGCACTACTTTATTCCACATCATGCGGTGTTTAAGGGTGGTAAAATTAGAGTAGTTTTTGATGGCTCTGCGCCTAGCTCTAACGGTGTATCATTGAATCAATGTTTGCATTCGGGTCCTAAGTTGCATCGGGATATTGGTGATATTTTAACAAATTTTCGTAGGCATCAGGTTGTATTTGTTGCGGATATTAAAATGATGTTTAGGCAGACTGTTATTCATCCAGAGGATCGTCGTTATCAGTTGATTTTGTGGCGAGAGAAAGAATCAGATCCTATTTCGGTTTTCGAGTTGAATACTAATACGTATGGACTTAGGTCGAGTCCTTTTATAGCTATTCGTTCTTTATTAGAGTTGGCAGAACGAGAGCATCTGCGTTTTCCTAGAGCTGCTAATGTTTTAACTAGTGATGTATTTGTTGATGATATCTGCACCGGTGCTGCTAATGAAAGGGAAGCGTTGATACTGCGCGATGAGCTTATTGATATTCTCAAGGCGGGTGGTTATGAATTGAGAAAATGGTTGTCGAATTCGCAAGCTGTTCTTGCAGGTTTACCTGAAGACCACCAACAGGATCCTTATATTTTTCAGAATACGGATAATCCGGACGCCATCGCTGTTTTAGGGGTTCAGTATCAACCTATTTCAGATGTATTTACATTTCGAGTTCAAGATTTGGATGTTGTTAAAACATGGACGAAGCGTACCGTACTTTCGACTGTTGCTAGGATATATGATCCTAATGGTTGGTTGGCTCCAGTCGTGTTTTTGGCAAAGTGCTTTATACAAAAGCTTTGGTTACAGGGATTGACATGGGACGCCCCATTGGTGGGTGATTTGTTGAACGTTTGGATTAAATTTGTTTCGTCCCTCCCTGATATTGAATTTGTTAGAATAGATAGGTCGTTACTACCATCGGGTAAATGCGTAGTAGATATTCATGGTTTTTGTGATGCTTCAGAGAGCGGTTTCGCTGCTGCAGTCTATGTTCGTACGGTTAATAAATCAGGTGTTGTAGCGGTTAAGCTTATTATGGCTAAGAGTAAGGTAGCTCCAGTTAGAACGCGATTAACTATTCCTAAATTGGAACTATCAGGTGCTGTACTTTTGACTCGTCTCCTTAATCACGTTAAATCGACGTTAGGTCAAAATATTAATATTAGAAGGATGTTCGCTTGGACTGATAGTCAGATTGTTCTTGCATGGTTGCAAGCATCAGTTCATGCTTTAGAAGTTTTTGTTGCGAATCGGGTTTCGCAAATTCAGCAATCGGTTGCTAATCTTGAATGGAGACATGTGCCAGGGGATGTTAATCCCGCTGATTGTGCATCTCGCGGTTGTGAGGCTCCAGTTTTATTGAATCATTCGTTGTGGTGGGGTCCTGGTTGGCTGCTCCAACCAGAGAATTGTTGGCCTCAAGCTTCTATTAAGCTTATTGAGCCTCTCCCGTGCTTGAAGGTCCTTTCGGTTATAAAGGAGCCTGCACAGAATTTCGATTTTTTGTTAACGCGGTTCAGTTCTTTAGATAAACTGTTGGGTGTAACCGCTTGGATGCGTAGGTTTGTTTTCAATTTGAGGAATAAATCCAATAGGAATTGCTCCAAGGTGTTATGTCCGGATGAACGGAAGGAAGCGTTGTTGTTTTGGGTTCGGTATATTCAAGCGAAGGAATTTGATGCAGTACTTACAAGTCTGAAAGAGGGACAGAGTAAGTTGAAGGGTGCTGTTGCTCGTTTGAATCCGTTTATAGATGATCGCGGTTTGTTACGTGTTGGTGGAAGATTACGTCATTCTAATTTGTCTTTTGGTCATAGACATCCGCTTCTTCTTCCCAAGAATAACCCCCTTGGAGAATTAATAATTAGAGATAGGCATGAAAGAAATGCTCATGCTGGTTTAAATACGCTCCTAGCTATCCTACATCAGGAGTTTTGGATTTTGTCGGCTAGACGAGCGATTCGTAATGTTATATTTAAGTGTATTCCTTGTTATAAACTTAAGGCGGCTATTGTTCAGCCGCAAATGGGAGATTTGCCTCCAGATCGAATATCAGCCTCTAGACCCTTTTCAGGTGTGGGTACGGATTTTGCTGGTCCATTTTCGGTTAAGGTTTCATCGTTACGGAATGCTAAGATAGTTAAAGCCTACCTGTGCGTTTTTGTTTGCCTCGTTACTAAGGCCGTACATTTGGAGGTAGTGTCTTCTCTTAGCACTGAAGCCTTTATTGCTTGTTTGTCCCGTTTTGTCAGTCGTCGTGGGTTACCGAGTTTGATTCGGTCCGACTGCGGTACAAACTTTAAAGGAGGTGATCGTTATATTTCTGATGTGTATAAATTTTTATCTGAAAATCAAGTTTCGGTTGAGAATTCACTTTCCCGTCGTGGAATCAAATGGCAGTTTAGCCCTCCTGCTTATCCCTCGTGGGGTGGGATATTTGAAGCAGTAGTTAAGGTGGCTAAAACTCATCTTCGTCGAGTTATAGGTGAAACGGTTCTCACCTTTGAAGAGTTAGCAACGGTATTTTGTAAAATTGAAGCTGTACTTAATTCCAGGCCACTGTGTCCTATTTCATCGGACCCAAATGACTTGGAGGTTTTGACTCCAGGACATTTTTTGATTGGGGGTCCACTTAATGCGCTCCCTGAATATCCATTTGAGGATACTCCGGTTAATCGGCTCTCACGTTTTGAACTGCTGCAACAACTTTCTCAGAGTTTTTGGAAACGGTTTAATTTAGAATATCTTCATTTGTTGCAGCAGCGTGTTCGCTGGACAGATAAAACGGATCCACCAAAGGTCGGTGACCTCGTCCTAGTTAAAGAGATGAATATGCCCCCACTGTCTTGGAGACGTGGTCGAATTTTGCGGCTATTCCTAGGCGCGGACGGTATTCCGCGAGTTGCAGAGGTCCTGGTAGGAAATTCTGTCCTTAAAAGAGCTGTTGCGGGCTTATCGCGGCTGCCCGTTATGTAGGTTCTATCCTTATCCTCTGGTTTTGGACTCAGTCAGGTTTTGCCTGACTGGGACGGGGGAATGTTCGGAATAGATAATAATTAAATGGTCACACTGATATCGGAGACGCGATCTATTCAATCGGCGAACGGGAGCGCCAGTCTGCCGACCACATCGGGTGCGGAAAGTCGTGTATCCCAGTCTATCGGAGTCCGCCAACCGCGCCGCTAGCGTGAAGTCGTGTATTAGTTGTTATTATCGGCCATCTCGGAAGTTATTTACGCGCGCATCGGAGTGTGTCGTCGATTGTTTTACGTGCTGAACACGTAGTAAATTAGTATCGGCCCGCGGAATTGTTAATTGTACTTTTTATTGATATTGGTAATCACGCGCTGACCGCGAGTTTTATGTGACAAGTGAGGTGTCATGGCGACGTCGTGTGCCTGGCAGTAGTGGTGACTATACACATTAGATTGTCTCTTTTCTTTTTATTTTATCTTATGTAATTTAAATTATTCCCGTAATTATAGTTTTTCCTCCCCAAAGGGTACCCTATTGTTTTGACTAATTGACTGACCGACACACCACATATTTATGGAAGCAGCGCACGAGACTCAGGTATGTACTCACGATGCATTCAACTATTGTATGGTAGCAGAGTAAAATAAATAACAAACATACGGTATACCTATACTAATATCAATGATTAATGTTAGTAAGGTAATATTTCTATGATTTGTTTTGATACCAAAAAATTCTTAATTACGTTTCACGTTAGTATGTAAGCTTTGCCTTCGCAAGGTGTAGGATTTGATAATTCTTATTAAATTGTTCATATGTTAAATGCTTCTCTTCTTCATACTTTAAATACAAGAATATCATTAACAAGGAGATAAGCAGATGTTTATTCGTTAAATATATTGATTCTTGTAACAGGGTTTTTAATCTAGCATACATAGGTAAATTCCTCATATTATTATTGGGAAAATACACAGTAAACCTATTAATTTTCATTTCCCCATCGAAACATTTTAACACTAGAGCGCTCGCGCGGGGGACATAGGTCACCCAGTGTATTATATTGCTAAATATTTTTTTAAAGAATCGTGCTTGAGTGTTGTTGTCTCAGGTATTCCCCGACTACCAATCACCGGACATTTTAGCAGCGTGTCAGCTTCCTTGGTGCAACGAAGTGTACTTTGCGAAAATATAAAAGTACATGGGTGACGCATGTCCCCCGCGCGAGCGTTCTAGGAAGTTTTTGAAATCATACAATTACGAGTGAAAATCAAATATACCCCTTTTATTTTTTACTGCTCTTATGATCAATTTATACTTTTAAGAAATTATTAATATATGGGTAACTAAAATCGAAATAAAATACTCATATTCGAGTGCTAGGACATACTTAATTTTTATTGAAAATAAAATTTTATTGGATAAGAACAACTTATTCTTAAACTTTATAATTAGATGATTATTTTTACCAAATTTGTAGTTTCCAAAGTAAAAAAAACTGATTGATCACAATAAGTAAAAAATTAGTTACTTTTCACAGAGGTTTATGTTCAGCTCATAATTTAAGTAAAATGAGAAAATATTGATATTTTTTTTGTTTCATCACTTAAAAATAAAGTTGATTCATAAATAAGTACTTCGTTTACTTTTTAAACTACGATTTTTATGAAAAAAAACGTGCGTCGTAATGGGTGACATATGTAACCCACGCGTGCACTCAAGGAAAATTTTAGGCGCGAGCGCTCTAGTGTTAACCAGCTGTATTGTACAATAACAAAGACATTGCATATAAGTACACAAAGTATACAATTATACATATATATACAAGCCATTGTTTGCACAAATGGTGAGCCATTTTAATATTCCGCTCGTACCTAAATGTGTGTCATTTGAAAGTTATTATTTAATTATTAAACAAATATTTATTTTTAACAGACCTTTATTGATGTTTAACTTATTTAAAATTATAGATATTTAATTTAATATAAGATGGCGCCATGTTCTTGCATATTTTTTATGTAGGTCGTGTGAAGAAGATTTCCATCGTTACCATGATAAAGACAAAGGAAAACAGATTACATAACACACAAAAACCGGAACTAAAAATTAACTCCAAGCTTTAAATATTATAGATGTCGCTACTATAGCGAAATTCTACGTCCGATAAAAATGTTTATGAGATTATTTTGGACTTTCAGTTTTCAGTTTTGTTTAATCTTATATATAAAAATGAATCGCAAAATGTGTTGGTAAGCGCATAACTCGAGAACGGCTGAACCGATTTCGATAATTCTTTTTTTATTATATTCCTTGAAGTACGAGGATGGTTCTTATGTAGAGAAAACGTAAATATGTACCACGGGCGAAGCCGGGGCGGACCGCTAGTTTATATATAAAAATGAATCCATGTTTCCCTTGGTCACGGCATCACGCGTGAACGGCTGGACCGATTTCGATAATTCTTTTTTTATCATATTCCTTGAAGTACGAGGTTGGTTCTTATGTAGAGAAAACATAAACATGTACCACGGGCGAAGCCAGGGCGGACCGCTAGTTGGTTATAATAGCGTAAAGTTATTAACATTGATAGACAATTAAGTAGGTAATATTTGGACTAAGCACGCTTTATTTTGGTAGTTAATCTTTTTCGACCAAATCTTTTAAATTTATTTTATTTCATATGAATTGAAAACCTATCATCTAACGAATCTTAATTTTACAATATTATTAATTGATACGCAACAGAAAATTACGTTTAGGGCGGCTACTACCTACGTAGTATTTGTATTCTCTTTGGGCTACTCACGTACCTGCCGCAGGGGCAATATTGGAACAATCTCGGTTGGTCAGCGGTCGGAGCAATTTCAATTGTTTTCTAAATTGCCCCTGCTTACACATCGCAATTAAGGAGCCAATTAAGGGGCCCAATTTCAAAATTGCCCCCGCTTCAGGTAGGTGAGTAGCCGGTATAACTAATATCTGTCAGTCAAAATCCCCTAAATGTATCTACAATAGACCGTTACAAATACCAAGGCGTTTCTTTTATTTGGTAAGTACATGGAATACGGAACCGTATCCGTTATAAGTACTATTGGTATTCAAGTGACATCACTTGGCTAGTCAAACAATTTATTTACTAGGACATTGTAACTATAAGATAGTTATATATACAACTTGCTGATAAAGTTCCTGATAGGTGAATCAACACTGGTTAAATTTTTCATGTTACTTGTCATTTTTT